>JAOTQH010248820.1:0-12073 GCA_025631255.1 Cornus kousa | reverse complement strand
ACTAGCGAGTGTAAGGACATGTTCCAACAGCTTTCACCAAAAAATAAAATTTTTATCCTTTTCGGATTTTTTTTTTTTTAAAGCTTAATTTCATTGATTGTTTCAGAACACCTATTTTCCAACAGCATCAAAATTTTTGAAGTTGAAAGAAAAAAAACACTTGAGGTCTTAGATTGAGCTGAACTCTGCACCTTACCAAAATGGAAATGGTTGAGCTAGCACTTAACAGTTGGTGGTGATAAAATCATTCACTCCCTGAGCAACAAAGATATATGATAATGATTATGCTAAAATCCCAAAAAATCCAAGGTTCCTGAGTTATATTAATTGAAAGGTGCACTACCTACTTGCCCTTAGTTCCAAGAGAAGAAGAAATCTTGATAATCATATTCTGTTAAAAGGCCTACTTATCAGAAAAAAAAATATTCAGTTAATAGTCTCACAGCTAGATCACTTCATATTGGTCCCAACTAAGATGTTGATGCAGCAATGCAAAACAAATAAAACAATTCTACCATGAAGTTGCATCTGTTGTGAGGATTTCTAGACATGATGCAGGATATGCAAAAACAAAAAAATAATAGGAATAATTCACGGCGTGGTTCACAACCACAGGAACAGTCATCGACTTGGTGGTTCGAGATGTGATTTAGCCACATATCAGAATTGGGAGATACGCAAAAATATAATACATGGAGAACTTAGAAAATCTTATAATATAAAATCAAAATTTTGAAGCATAAGAATATCATCTAAGGTATTAATAACACATAATTGCCTTAGTCCGGCAACAATATCACAAAACAATCATATATTCTGGAAGTTGATAATTTGTCTTTTCTTATTTAACCATATCATGGATCTACAATGATCTAATGACAATTAATTATCATATATACCATTTTAAAAATACAAATAAATTGAAAATATGCATAAATTATCACACATCTAGGATATAATTACACTTGAATCTTTAGCAAATTAAAAATATCTACATAATCATAGCCATTGAACTTAAATTCAAAAAACATAGTTTTTATTTCTCTTTATTGTTATTATTATTATTTCTTCTTTTTTTAGTATTAGAACCTAACTGCTCAAGTATCAAACCTTGATATACTATTGATAGGTGGAGGGAGACTTGGATGATTGAAGACAAGAGTTAGAATATGGAAGACAATAAATGGGTTTGAGAAATGGAGGCAATTGAGAATGTATATGTGATGGATTGGGTTACGGTATTTACCCAAATGCAGAGGGCTTGCTAATGCAGAAGGCAAGATATTTTGCAAACAGAAGGGCGAGGTGACTATATCTCACATGACTTATGGAAAAACAGAGACAATTAATATGAGATGGCAACTTATTGGGGTACATTTGCAAGCTCACATAATACAATGAGATATTGTTTACTCATGACCCCATCATAACACTCAATGATACTACCGATTTTAGACTAATTTAGACCCACAAAACACCTCTACCAGCACAATCACCAATAAGTAATATACCATCTGTACTTACAACTTATATACATATACATACGTATAATTTATTGAAGAGTTAATGATGAATGCATTATTTCAAATATCTTCTATTAAGAACAAAAATATATACTAAATTTGTTACATTTCCATAATATAAGGTGTTAAGCACTAAGAAAGGTACATGAATTTTGAAAATAGATAAATACAATCACCACAGAGTTGAAAATCTATTTAGAAAAAAAGAAGTTAATTTACATCATGTAAGCATATACATGAATTTTGAAAATGCAAAACAAAATCACCACAGAATTGCCGATATGCAATGCAAAAACACACCAAGAAAATCTATAACTCGCAGAAAATAAAATACACACATGGAGAGTCAAGATGGCAAATTAGGATTCATCTAACCAACTAAAAATGGACTAAGGCCTAAGGGGGTATTTCATTGGCTCATACACTGCATCTAGATTTTAGACTAATCCATATTATGCATTAAAAATTTTGTTCCTCCCCTAACAATTTTGAGTGGAGACTAGTCCTACATGCGTGCAATCATCACAAACCACATTCATTGGACAAGCCTGTGTGAATCAGATATGAGACGTCTAGTTCCTAAACCATTGGGTTGGACCGTCGGACGCTTTAGCTACTACGTGGTTTGACAATTAGTATTATATGCTTCAATATATATATAAATATATATATTTCAGAACCTAGAGGAAACTGATAATGCATAAAACTAAAAAGGAGTAAAATCAACCAATGTAACAAATTTTACCTAGCATCAGATTTATGCAAGAACTTATCAGGATATACCCGCCGATATTGCTGTCCCCACCGGAATCTGTACACATCCAGAATAAGTAAAAAAAAAAAAAAGTTTTAAAATCACTGGCTGTAATAACTAATGAAAATAAATAAACCAGAACTGTAGCACCACAGGAAAAAGCTTCAGCAATATTTGATTTAACCCAACATTTGGTTGTGAATGTAGAAGAAACAGTCAAAAAAATAATTAAAAATAAAATTTACACATCCTGTGTTCTGTTGTCTTAGTCTCATAAAATCAAATATTCTACTGAACTAACCCAAGAAGTTATGCACTATGATCGGTTTAGTGGGTATAATCCAATCAATCCAATAGCAACCCATAATTTTTCACCGATCCTCTATTTCTGAGCTGAGTAACAAATCGATTCATAAAACTTCTATCGTCTGAATTTCCAGAAAATGCAAATCACTACTAAGCTAACCAATGAGAAATATAAGGGTTTGAAATTATGATTCCTTCTAATTTTTGCTCATTTTCTAGGAAACCAAACGGAGAAAACGATAGTAAGATTAGGTAACTTACGAGAATTCTTGAAAAGCGTAGACAACTGGGTCGATTTTGGGAACAACGACAGGTAGTCTCTCGAAGAGCACAGAAGCGACGATCTTATCACTGTTTGATGTGCAAAACCCTCGCGTCGTTATGAGAGAGCGAGCCAAGGTTGTACACGATCTCTGCATTTCTGAACCTAGAAGGCGGTCAAAGTCCTAAGTGATTGTTATATATGATTTGTGTGTGTATATATATATATTTATGTATATCGTTTATATATGATACAAATGTATGAGCTAAGCTTAAACCCTAAAATGAAGCTGCTAATGCCTAGTGTGTTGAAAGAATGAGGGAGCCGTGAAGTATCATTTTACCTGAATCTGAAGATGGCACAGAGAGCTCAGCGCAGCAATAGGTTTTACCAGTGACCGGATATCAACGTTGGTGAGTCGAGGGTTTCCTCAGTCCTTATGAACCTGTCTTCTAGGTTTTAATTTGTATAATAGATTATTTTTTTTAAACAAAAATAAGACATTAAGGACTTTAAAATATTTTTTTTTATTTTTTTGGTGTTTGATTGTAGTAAAATATTTATAAAAAAAATATTAAAATTTAACAAAATAACTTATTTATTAATTTTCAACAAATTATTTTAGATGTCTCTCTAATGAATTTAATCTTTACCAGACCTGAACTTTTGTCAAATATTAAATATATATATATATATATATATATATTTTACCTGAAAAAAAAAATATATTTTTCAAAATAAATATTTAAAGGAGCCTAAGTACGAATAGTCCTTTGCAAACTGATGCAATTTGTATAACAGACACACTGGCTTAACTAGTGATATTAGTTGGTTCGTCCACTCGAAAGTTTGGAAATGGTGCCTTTTCATTAGGTGAGTGTGACCATTAGTTGCCTTAAATCTAAACCAAATCATGAAGGGTAAGTTAATAATGCCTTAATTTCTTCACATATTCCTGACTCATATTAGTACCACATTCAAAATATTTAGGCTAAAAAAACTTCACTCATTCTTTTACTCGCATAGAGAACCCAATTCAATCTGGGTTTTCCCGGCAGATCCAGTTTTGGCCAGGATTCCATGTTAACATGAAGAGCACATCAATCCTTCGAAAGAGGGGGACATTAACCTACCAAAAAGGAAAACCATAAACTTGACAATCGGCATCCTTCAAGAATGGGTCATGGATTCTGTGCTAAAAAAACAGATTCTTCAGAAGATTTTCTCGCTGTCCAAACAAGTCTGAAGAAAAATGACAGGAAGGCAAACCCAACTTTACATCAGTTCTCACAAACGGGATATATGATATTGTCACTTTGAGTCTCAGTGGACTTGGACAATAGGAACCAGAGCAAGGTTTGAATTATTTGATGTCAAAGAGTCTAACACAGTTGCAAGAACCTTCAATTACTGAAGCCAATAAATAAATAAATGAATAAATGCATGCATAAAAGCTGCTCCAAGTCAAAACAAAGGTTTCTTTCCATTCAACATTCCCAACAGATAATCCACAACTTGGCCGTCACTTTCTCGCAAACCAGAATGCATGTATTCATTAGTGACGTAGAGCCTAATCCCTGCTATCTGTGGAGTTGTCTCCATGGTCCGCTTGACGGTAACATACATGTCTTCATAATAAACACAAGCAGCAACGGGTACCTGGAAGCATTTGAAAGGAAAGAACATAGTGAAGCAATAAACAATATCCTTGAAAATTTTGGAGTGGAAACATAAACAAACCAACCACTTGAACTCACATTTCGACAACCCATCCAGCTTGGACCCAACTGTAAGTTTCTTTTTTCTTATATTTTTTGTTACAACTTAACAGGAACAAAGAGAATTTACAGAGACTTGTTCTATCTTTTGGTTCCAATGATCAGAGAACTGTTCAAGGAAATCAGGCTATCATAAACCGCAATCCTGATATCATGGTTTCAAAAACCCACCCTAAGCTAATTTTAGACTATTTTCACCTTTATGAAAAAGCATTTTTTTTAAAAGGAACATGTCCAAAAAAGAGAGAGCTTATAGTCTACTGTCTTAGAAACTTCAAATTTCAATAACAAAATGTTATGACGCAACTATGATCAGTATATTAAATACAACATAAAGGCAGCAGACCTTGTTCTTATTCAATGTGGCAATGTCATATAGCGGAGGCCAATCATCCTTCTCTGCCAATAAATGAGCAGCCTCTTTGTAAGGCTTCAAGGCATTAATTTCATCAAACATCCATGGGAATATCATCTGCAGAAACAAACAAAAAACAAGGACTGTATGTAAGCAGGTACTAACAATCAGGCAAGCAACATTTTCAACATAGATTGGATTCAAATGATCTTTAAAAATAAGTACCAACTCTAGCAATTTTTAGGCCATGCTCACTAATAAAATCATTAAAAACATTTCCCACTACAGAAAAAATCCTATGGAAAGAAAAACTGCCATGCAAATGGTGCTCTCACACAATGATGTCTTTATGCCCTCTGAAAGCAACTGAATTCAAATAAGCAAAAATGATTGCAGAAATTAACAAGATGAAGAAATACTTGCATAAATCATCATTGACTAAAAGAAAGACAAAATGCCCAGAACTGAGAGCTTTGACATATATGGCAATTAATCATTCAGTTCGTATATTATCATCATCACCACTATGAAGCTGTCAATGACCTAGTTGGTATATTTTCTTAGATGTCATACCAAACGCCAGAGTTCAGATATTCCAAGAAACTTAAACTGCAGTTTTAAACCAAAAACAATTAACCCTTGTTCAAGATGAAAAAACAAATCACCACCACTATTGTAGTGGTTGTATTGTGGTTTATGTACTCTTGATCACTTTGTATGCACTTGTACATCGTTATCTTGATCACCTTGCATGCACTTTTTGTACATCATTTTCATTCCTAAAAAGACCACCATCCAGTGTTGATCGTACCAATGGAGAATGTTGGGAGAAGTGGACTACGTACAAACCTAACCTCCATTTTTTTTTTCTGTAACAAAAATTTCACACTTCATTTTTAAGGTTATTTATTTTATAATAGAGAACTTAAAATATGAAGACTCTAAAACAGCAGCCATATCTAGTCTTTTTTTTTGTCCAAACTTTAGTCAAATTATCTACAGTTTTTGTGAGATTGCAAGGAAGTAAGTGTTGATTTGATTTCTTAAATAGTGAAATTAGCCATTGTGGTGCTAGAGAAGGTATTTAAATTAAAAAAACTAGGCAAATTTTTTCCACCCTGATCAGAAAGACAGTGAAATAGGGAATAAAAGGGGGAAAAAAAACACAGAACGTCCTATTCTGCTGCAAGAAATTGTTGGTATTAGTGCTAGCACAATATAGAGAACTTCGTATCAGGGAGGTAACTTTCAAATATTTATATTCATGTTAAAGTGATGTCACAAGTTATATAACTTTCAAGTTCATTGTTCCCGGAAATCTCAAAGATTTTTAATAGTCAATATAATTGTTACAGTTCCTTCAATTGAACATTAAATCCTTTTCAGTTTAGTCTTTCATCTGTCAAACATATTCAAGAAATTTGAAGTGGAATTTGTGCATGCTTTTCATTTTAAAGCACAATTTTAATAATTTTACTTACCTCTCCAGTGAACAGAACAGGGCGACCTTCTTTTGCAGCCTTAATGGCATCAAATTTACCATCTTCTTCGGTCCTTATTCTGTGAGCAGCCCATCTTGATGAAGCACCCTTCAAACCAAAAGTGATTAAGGAATTAGAAAGTGTTCAATAAAACTGAAAACAAAAACGCAGACAACACATGCACAAACATAAACAGAAAATCCTGTTCCAGTGTATACAAGAAATGCAGGCATTTGATGATATTTGGCCAGTAATAAACAGTTGTTAAAAGGAATAAAAAGTTTACCTGACAGAATATGGGCTCATGCAGCACAGCAAAAAGCGGATTTGTATCAAAACTCGACCATTTCTCAAACTGTAAACATATAAATACTTCAAGTTAGTAAATTTTGGTATCAAGCTGGTCAATGGTTCTTAATGTACCCTAACCCAGTAAATCGCAAAGAAAATCACTTTGCATATGCGACATAATCATGATCTAACAAAGTTGAAAAGGCACATCATTCCCTAAGGGCATTATCCAATCATGTACTGCAATCATGGTGCTGCGAAGGAAAGACTGGAGAAGAACCTAATCTTTGTCATAATTTTTCACATGATGACTGCTATAACACTTGAACCGGCGTGTTCACACTTGTCAGCTCAAACCTTTACCACTAAAGCAAGCAATGGCCTCTCTAAATCTGTAATTACTATCCCTGATATTTCCAAATCCTGTCTATACCTACATTCTTAGGCTCACAAGAATA
The DNA here is from genome assembly GCA_025631255.1 of Cornus kousa. Lineage (NCBI taxonomy): Eukaryota > Viridiplantae > Streptophyta > Magnoliopsida > Cornales > Cornaceae > Cornus > Cornus kousa. The sequence goes on along the minus strand of JAOTQH010248820.1, from coordinate 4,865 downwards.
TATGTGTGCATGTAGATGTGTGTTAGTTCAAGGAAAAGAATGATGACTTTCAATGTGATTTTTCTACCAGAGAAATCACTAAAAATACTCATGAAGAATGTTATGAGAAAATCGGAATTAAACGATTATTGAAGTTAAAAGTCATTCGAAAGTTATTAATATGCACTGCAAAACACAATCCTTCTAGTCACAACAAGAAGGAGATGAGATTTCAAATTTAGACAATTCACAATGGTTCTGTGGTTCTCTTCCATTTCAAAGACGACAAGACTTTCAAAAGATCAACCTACTTCAGACAGCCTATATTTATTTATTTTTTAGTAAAACATCCAATTGCGTTTTGCGTTAGGACTTCGGAGTTTTGCTGATAATGAAATTCTATACCTTTGGTTATGATCAATGAGAGAGTAGTAATTTTCTTACAGCATTCAAGAAGTTGTAACTGATTTGCTTTTGTGCTCCTGGAACTATTATAGGATCCCAGACCCTCTCAAACCTGATTGGTAATTAATTAAAAGAGGTATCAACTTTGAGTACATTAAGTCTACACTGTGACATAAAAGATGAGTATGAATGTTAACTTACATATAGTGCATGCGCTCGAAACCATTATAAGATCCTAAACCAATAAAACCAAGAGTTTGTAGTCCCCTTGGGGTTAAGATGCCACCTGAGGGAAGAGGAACCTAAATATATATATATATATATATATATATAGAGAGAGAGAGAGAGAGAGAGAGATTTAGCAAATATTATTCAAAGTTATGGGAAAAGAACTACTACAAATGCACATTCTAAACTCCCTCACCCCGCCTCCTTCAGACTCTGCCAAGTGATTTACAATTTCATGAACAATTTCAGCATCCTGCGGAAACCTCTCATAATACTTTTCATTTTGATGAACTATCCTCTCAATGCATGCTCTGTATACATCATCTGCGGTGCATCCTTTTCCAATTGGTGGGACTCCGCCAGTTATTAGGACTTGTTTCAGGCCTTGTGGTGCAAAACTCAAATAGGTAACACAACAAAATCCACCAAAGCTCTAGACAAGGAAAAGAATAATCAACCATTAAAAGTCACATCACACCAAAGTTTTGATTCACCACATAAAAGATCATTAATTGCTCAATAAAAACAGCTTGTTATGAAGGAAAAGAATATCAAGGTACCCTTGGATTTTAGGAATGGGCAATGATTACAAAGTCCTTTGCAAAGCAGGGCACATTTAAACTATGTTACATGGACTCAGGTATATGTGTCGGGTGCGGGTACGTATCCAACTGTCAGACATATCAAATTCCCATATAGAAGGACACATGGGCACTGCCAAATACTCATTATTTAATACTTCTATTTTATTTTCTAGAGTAAAAAAATGTCTTTTGTATCATTGCGTTCAATATAGACATTTCACCCATTTTTAAGCAATAATATAATAAAATTAAATTATAGAATATGAATTTAGGTGCATGTCCAACCAAAAGTGTCGCACACATCTCCCATACCCACGGCCGAATATTGTGTGTCTGATATGAGTACTTCACCTACTTTGAAGAATCCATGTAACATAGCATTTAAAGTACACAACTTGGATTTAAATTGTGATCAGGAATAAGGCATTTTCAGATATAAACACCTAAGCAGTACAAAATTCTAATACCTGCCCCAAAATCGTCCAAGGACCAGCATCAAAACGTTTGCGAATAAACTCGGCATCATTCACTATATTGTCCGCTCGAAAATGTTTCAAGAAATCAGCCAAATCCTGTGCAGACTTCATTTGCAACATAGACGATGCCGTCAAAGGAGTTGATAAGCCGGTTCCTCGCTGCAAGAAAAGTACATCAGCAGAAGCCAAGATAAGAGTGGTATGGGTGTCAAATTTACACAAAAGGTTGCACCAAAAATATATCGAGGAAACCTTGCCTGATCCATCAATATAAGACGATAGTCTTTTGTTACTCTACCGAGCCATCCGCTAGCTTCAGTTGGTCGTGGGCACTCAAAGCCTGGTCCACCTGTCAAGTACACAAAATATGGCAGTGGTTGTTCTTCATTCCCAGCTGCAACAAATATTCTTTATGAGTAGAAGACAAACTAGCCAAAATAACAGATCAACAAGAATAACAGGATGTGTGATCTTTCACGCGAAGGGCTAATAAAATGCATATATCACAGAGAATTTCCACCATCCATGTTTTCAACAGTTCATTGATAATAGATAGGTACAATTTGTTTGCAGAACTACATCAGCTGTTTTAACATATGACAATCTCAATTGGAATTTCATAAACAATTCAGTTTTTATGGCTATTGACCATGCTTGCAGGCATTTTATGCTATGAAGTATCTCTTACTTATATTTGCATAGCTCTGCGAATTGGAAATAATATGATTTAATGTTGTTCCATTCATCTAAATGATACTTCATCACTTTCAAGAAAGAAAATGTATACGAGCGCACTTGTCATTGTGTAAGTATATATCTATATGAGTTTGTGCAGCTTATCTAAAAATAAAATTTGAAATATTAGAAAATTCAATAGTCAACTAAGCATTTATTCACATTCAAATTCAACCCCACAAATTCACACAGTTGGTTGACAACATTACTGAAGGAAGAGATACAAACTAATATTAGACGAACGGACAAGACCATGAACTTCAATATAGTGGGCCACACATAAGTGAACCCAATGGTTTCAAAAAACACATAAACACACAAAAAAATATATATTCAGATTTTAATTTTTGTTCAAACTTCCAAAACAAACACAATGCTGAAACATATATTAGGAACTGACATACAGAACATTTCAGATATGAAGAACAGAGTTCTAAAATGATGGAAACACTAATGAATCAGATGATTAGTAGTGAAAGGCACAATTTAGATGTTGAATAACGCATGGATTAACATTATTATTAATATAGTACCTGCGACGACCTCGCGAGCGAAAATGGAGATTTTAGGGCTAGTTCCGACAGAGTAGTCCAGAGGGACGGTGAAGTAGTGGTCGCGAAGTCGGAGATCCGGCACGGAGAACCAAGTTCCGGCGACGTGGTCCGGAGACGAGGAATCGGTGGTGGTTACGGTTTCGTTCATGGCGGTCACTGATTCGCCGGACAGAGTGGAAGAAGAGAACTTTTCTGAGTTCAGTTAAAAACAACAAAAATAAAGCACGAGGAGGGTGTACTAGTCAGAATTTTATTTTATTTTTTTTTCATTTTATACCTTTCGAAAATATATAATGTTATATATATAATTTAATGTACGGAGTATTATATAGTTTGACTTTTTCAAACCGACTTTTTTTTTTTTTTTCATTTTTTTGTCTTTGCATGACTTTTTCAAACACTCAATTAAAAAAAAAAAAAAATTGGAATAAAAATATTTTTTATTCAATTGATGCAAGCTTTTCAATTCTTCCATAGGCTTGGCTTTTTTTATTTTTTTATATTTTTATTTTTATTGGCTGTAGATATCATATTCAAAGAGTTTAGTACCATTGACATCACCCGACCAATAAATTGAATTATTAGTTTAACACAACTCTTTAGTTTATTTTGAATTTTTTTTTTTTTAAATTCAATTAGGTTGTATGTAATTATTCTTTTAACTAATTCTTTCAAAAGGTTTAGTATTTTTCTATGGAAGTTGATTTCACGTTCCAATGTGCTATATATATATATATATATATATTTAATTTTTCTTAAATCAATATGATAAAAATAACTTTATTCTTTTGTAAGTTTAAAGTGGTCAACCGAGCTAGTAATATAATACTGGCCGGATGAATTGGCTGATTACTTTTATTTATTTATTTTTCCCGGTTTGGTAAGTCAAGTAGCTTTTCTTTTTGTCCAACTCATTTTATTTATTTATTTATTTATGAGTTTTCACAATATCCTCATTCATAGGTTCAAGATCTACGTCAATAAATTGGAAGGCTGAATGATGAAGCCGGATGCCCTTAGCCAATTGATGAATAAGGTTGTGATCGGAAGAAGAACAAACTGGATGAAGTTTATGACATGTTTAAAGGAATTAAAATTGACCAATTGATGGTGTCACATTCAACACTTGCATTGATTTCATATATGAGAGTAACAACTGTAACACCACCAAGGACTAAACAAACACATCCCACAGATCGATGGAGAAGATGATTAATATATTTATGTTCATGCACCTACTGTAGTTATTTTATGGAGCACTGATTCATTCAGGCTTATTGCTGGGTGGGGAATATATTTGACAAAGGCAATGGAAGTCTTTAGAGACATAAGTTATGCTTCCATTGTTCCACCTACAACAGTAGTAATGTACAGTATTCTCATCAACTACTCTTTCGACAAGAATAAGAAACTCAAAGTTGCACCTTTTTTTTTCTGATGAATGATAATTGTGATCTGAAAATAAGGGGGGGAGTACTGAGGCCAAATTACCACCACATACCATGCAATGTTTAAAGGTTTCCGGAAAAATAATTGGTTGGAGGAAGCACTTGAACTTGTGGATCAAAAACACTACTCGACCACAGCTTTGTGATCCTCTCATTTTACCACCACAAGATTCTTACTCATCAGTGGCTTCTAAACAGTTGGTGAAAACTAAAAAGTACAAGAAGTTTTGTGCAAGAACACGAGCTTTTGGCTTCATGATCAGCACCAGAAATTACTTCCACCATGTTTAGGAGAAACTCAAAAGTTCAAAACTGGTTCGACATATCCTATGTTTCAATGGGAATCTTGCTGGCATGGCCTTCATACATAACGCTAATTCAAAAACAGAGAATCCTTCCAACCCGATGACCTTTGGTACACGAGATTGTAAAGTAAATCTCGGTCCTAGTAAGACC
>JAOTQH010248799.1:0-12073 GCA_025631255.1 Cornus kousa | reverse complement strand
ATTCATGTTTTAGTGAGAGGGTGTCAGTTTTCGCTTAAACCGGGAAAGGGCATTTTGTGGGATTCTTGTCCAATGTTTATGGAACCTCTTGGAATGTCTTGAAATGATTAGATTAGGTTGTATTAAAATTTTTTGACTTGTTTAGAGTCAAGTTTCTCCTTTTTATTGGGATTTGACCATTTTACCCCGTTGCTTCACGGTTTTTGCCCGTTTTGACCTTTTGTTTCCGTTTTTGTTCTCATAAGTTCCGTGACTTCATGTAAGGTTACATTAGTGTCGTAGGGGTAGTTTATATCTCTAAATACTTTGGTTTATCTTCTGCTTCTGAATTTCGGCCTCGATATCGGGTCAACTTTTGGTTCATCATTGACGCACTGGCCTAAAAACCAGGGTTGTCACAGATTATAACTTTCATGTACACCAAAATATACTCTATTACAAATCTAATTTCTAGTTTAACAAAAGATATCTTCAATACATTAAGCATAAGATGGTGGGTCTTCCATAACTTCTTTCCATTTCCTGAAAAAATTGTTATGAAGGAATGAGCACAGCGGCTCGGTAGAGATATCCTAAGTGGCATCTCCTTAAATTAAGTAGGCAATTGCATACGTATACACATCATGAATTAGGTTGGATGAAATGGGATAATGCCGGGATCAAACCACATCAAATAATCACTAACTAGGCATCATAAGAACTCTAAATATGATGTAATGCATGAAATGAATTTTGCAAGCACACCCTACACACACACGCCCACATTTTCATACACCCACACCAAAAACGTACTAAATAACTGGACTTTGTGTACCTCCCACCATCTCTAGGGAGAATTTGCTATCGTCCCCGACAAAGAGTGTGACTGCCCAAATTCTCTAAACCTGGTGTGCTAGCGAGTAACCCGAAGACTGACCTGAAAACAGATCCCAAACGTGAAAGCAATAAAAGAGATGTAGTCTCTAGAGCTGAATATCATCTCTAAGATGCCAAAGTGACTTCCCGAGAAGCCACGAGATTCAAAAGAAATGAATGCGGAAGCTAAAGTTTGATACGAACCAAAAACAATAACAAGGGTAAACCATTTTACCCTAAGAGTAGAAATTTTGACTTCCAATAAGTCAAATGAGATCAAAAATATCCAAAAAAATCCTTTGGTAACCCTATATGAAATCCTAAGGTCATCATAAGTGAAACCCCATGGAACCCTATCCTGGTTCGAACTAAATACTGACACTTGCCCACTAAAATGAGGGTATCTTAAGTTAGGCGTAAAATCTTAAACATTAATTAGTACCATTGGAAAGAGTATTTCAACGTGGTCAGTTTTGACTCAAGAACGAACTAATTCAGAGTTAAAACGAGAAAGACATGACAGTTTAAAGTTGGAAGGTCAAAGATGGAGTTCTACAAGAAAAGTTCTAGGGGACCTAAACCAATTCAGGACCCCTGAACCAATTTAACCTGGGTAGAGTGCCCACATTGAATGTGATGACCCTGTATTTTACAAACATAGTGTGTCCTGTGATAACCCAAAATGGATCCAAAATGTAGAAGCTTAAGAGAAACATGACCTTTAGAGATGTATATCATCCCTAAGATACAAAATTGGCTTCCTGAGGAGTCCTAAGACTCAACAGAAGTAAGAAGGAAATGAAGGTTTTAAAATGGTCATTTTACATAGAAATAGGTGTTACCGTGCATACCATTGGAAAGATAATAAAAAATTAATAAAGTTAGACTCAAGAATTACCTGATTTGAAGTCCGAACAGAAAAGATATAAAAATAGAACAAAGAGGCATCCTCTAATTAAGAGATACCACAACCTTATCTCACTAAAATTGTCATAACTCTCATTACGGTTGGATTTTTTTATGTGTTGTTGATACCATTGGAAATCTAACTTCAAGATCTTAAGGTTAGACTCAAGAATCACTCAATTTGGTTTAGAAATTAAGGAGATATGACCCTTTGAAGTTGGCTCAAGAAAAATGTCCAAGAAACTGAAAAGAATTTAAGCTTCAGGGAGGATCAGCAGGCAAAAGGCAAGGATTAGCTGGACAAAACTCCATCATCAGCTGGTTGATAGCAAGGATTAGCCTGCCAAAACCACCTGTTAAGCATGCAAACTCATTGGAAAGTGTCTACGAAGTCTATCAGCTGGCTGATGGATCTTGTTAGCTGACCAACGCAACAGACAGCAGCAAAATCTGCTGCTATCAAGTGTGGAAATGGTGCCTGGTCAAAACCTAATGCTATACATGCATCCCGAGTGTCCCAAGATTAGTTTAAAAACATTCTGTGGATTCATATAAGCATCTACAACATGATAAACCAAAAGATAAGCTTGAATCCAACTCCAATGCATGAATTTTGCATAAAAACTCATAAATTGCCCCCATGAAAGTTCCAAAACTAATTTTTTAAGGTTTTTGTGAGATGTGGACATGTACACAAACGTAAAAAGGCATTTAATACGCATCACAATGGTCCGCGGCCTCAAAATACCCCAAATGCAAAATATGACCTATCAAACCTCAATTTTGCATAAAATGTCATTTAAAGATAAAAATTGTAACAAATGGACCTAAATGCTTTCAAAAGACCATTTGACCTTTGGCCACACATCATGCATATTAAATAAGACCTAGTGGAGGTGTTCGTGCACACTTTGCACCACTTGATTTCGAAATGAACCCTTAATGGCTCGGATTTTCCAATTTTAGCCAAAAATGTAATATTTGAAACTAAAATGTAAAATCTAAAACAAAATGGTGTTTGGCCCTTGGCCACACCTCATACATGGTAAATAAATGCCAAAGAATGAATTCCATACACATTGCACACTCCGGTGCAAAAATGACATATTAAAACCCTAGTTTGTTTTCATATTATCTCCATTTAAAGCAAATTTAAACATTCATGAATACACATGGACTTCAAATGAATTTTGGCCCTTGGTCACATATCATATACATAGAATGAATATCAAAAAGTGTGCTTAGGCACACATTACAAGTTCCAAGGCAAAAATGACATTTTGGCCTAACTATACAATACAACTTAAAAAGTGAAACTCAAGCATGCTAACACTTGCATGTGAACAGCAGCAACTCCTCCAACTGACACCCTTGTGAATAGTGTCTTGGTTAAAAATAGACTGATGAATATTTATTCAATCTATTATCCTCAATTGGTGTCATTCCAATAAGTACCTAAACCAGTACTAAATCCTCCTTTCGATTTGGGAACTTTTGAAAATTCCAAGAAGATGTTCTACAACTCCGACAACTCTGATAAATCATCGTGGAGTTATAGTGGTCTTTATTTACCACAACCTCATAAATACCTAAATATTAACAACCACCATTATCATGGCAATTGTAATATGATACGAATCCAGACCTAACGTAGAGTATATCAAACTAATCGTATTAGATTATTTGACTCGCAGTGATGGTTTAACTATCCCATCCTAAACAGCATAACATAATAATGTATGTACAGGTCCAACTGATTGTCTAGATTTATATGTATCTCCCAAATCCTATGACCTCATGCTCACAATCCTAGCATAATATAGCGCTAATACACCATGTTATAAAAAACAAAAGTCGGCTGATCACTCACTTGTGTCCCCAACTAAACCACATACCAAATCCTTAATAATTAATGAAAATAAAACACGTTTGATAAACACAATAAAATATAATATAATCCTATTAAGGACATCGTTCTTTCTAGAAAAGAAAGTCTAATCTGAAATCAACTTGCAAATTTGTTTTACAAAATTTCCTTTTATAGTTTCATAGGTACTTATCCAACCTCGAAACACATCCTTTTTAAACATAGCTTTAAAAGCAATATATGTTTGCCTAAACAAATACCAAGGGCTTAACCCTCATCTTCCTTATATATGGAACGTAAACTATCTAACTTGGCTTTTTAAAGCGAATTAGAATGTCATAACATAATTCCAATGCTCTCCTATATGTGATCTAAAATCATGTATTTCGTTCTGATAAGAACTCCATCCAATCCCCAAACTCCTGAAGAATACTTCTTATATATCTCTTTTTAAAGATGATAAGAAAGTTTAACTATACGTAGATTTATCAACACCAATTCTACTAATATCATTCTCTATACTACTAGCACATAAGATTACCCTCGTGCGATCCCTTATCTTTATCTTCAAAATTTAATACCCACTTTGAATACTCTAAAATATCCTCCATTAGGATCCTCTTCGGACTCCTCCTTTTCGCTTGTCTCCTTTATGAGAATACTAAAACCGTATAGGCCCTAAGATGCGGAGACCAAATATAGACAAGTAACTTCTCCCTTGGCTTATGCTTTAAAGTAGCACCAACCGGAACTAAACATTCGATCTCAAATTCTGCCTTCTGGCAAAGAAACCGATAACGTACTCCTTTATTTCTTTAGGTCTTTATCACTTTCGCCTTGGACCCCCATCCTCTTCCTAGTGCCAACCCTTCTGTAATTACAGAATATAATTGACATCAACTCCTCCTAACGAACTGTAAATAGAGTACAACGACTCCTAATATGGGCCCGAAGTTTTAAGAGATGCAACGCAGAAGTCATAGAACGAAAGACACTCCTAAGGACACTTGAACCTGGAATGCTCAAATACCAATTGTGATACCCCCGAATTTCCGGATGCGGGTTAGCCAGGCCTACACCTGAATACCTGAGGATATCAAAATGAATCGGCAATAATCAAACACAGATTACAAATATGAAAATAATAATAACTAAAATGCTGATCAGAAACTAAAATGATAAATAAATCCTCAGAATAAATTTCCTTTAATAAATTCTTTTGATACAAGTAATCCTCTAATTTATACAACTCGGGAATCCATCTAGTGGACCCCTGAAAACATCCTAACTAAAAGTAAATGACTGAAATAAAATCCAAAGCTAAAACCATGCAGGAGAATATGCAGGAGAATTTTACATAGTCGGAAGAGTGAGTGACTATCTCTACTTGGCACGAACAAGCACAAAACCTGGAACTGTAAAACACCTGAAAAACAATAGTGAGTCAGGTCCACAAACAAGTTTTACTCTACTACAGTCCAAATAGAGACCCGATACGCAAATACATCCTAGAAGACTCAACAATAACTAAATAGTTCATATATATATATATATATATATAAATACACACTATAGGACGCTCACTAGTCCATAGGTTTGTCTCAACCTGAATAAAAGGTAACATGCAAATCGCACTTAAAGTTGGCATATATACCTAGACCTACCTTGGTACCTAGATGTCTACTATGTTCAGTTATCCATCCCAGGCGATATACGTATCCTAACCATGATCCTAAGACTCAAGCTCATATCATGTCTCATAACTATATATATATATATAATCCATCCAAATCCAAAACATAAAATAAACATCCAATATGTCATTCAACTATTTTAGTTGACCAGACATGAATACATATAGGATTTAACATTTTAGTTAATCCATTCCGTTATGGATGAATAGGTAGGAATTAGCATTTTGAACTAATCCATCCCTAATATGCCACCATCCTATACCGGTGCATATAATCCGCAAAATTTTAATAATTGATAGAATATAATAAAGTCATTCATCCATTAAAATCCAAAGAAGAGTATAATAAACAAAATTAGATATCTACTGAGCATATTATACTATAATATACAAAAGTAAATTTATAACCATCCAATTAACTTGCTAACATGACTATAATCAATTAAATCCTTCAAAACCATTAAGAACATACAAATTTAATTTTAAATCTCATGATGTTCATGTGACAACCCAGATTTTTAAGTGTTGAAATTTAATTTATTTCATGACTTTTAAATTATCATAGTTGATAATTTAATTTTTTAGTTGATAGAGATTGATTATTTAATTTTAAATTTGAGACTTATCAATTGCAAATTGATTATTTTATTTATTAATTGGAGTTTGATGTTGTATTTTTGTTGATGATTAATTGGTTCATTTAATTTATGATGGATTTAGAAAGGAAATGGAAGCAAGCAGTGACCGAAATAGAAGAGAGAGAAATGGAATTGGTGAAGGAGATTTAATGGATTGATTTAATTTGGTACATTATATATATATATATATATATATATATATCGTAGCATCCATTTGACACAGACAAGGCACAGTGGGCCGAAAGTGGGTGCAAAGAAAGCAAAGTTGTTTTTTTTGTTTGGTTGCATTTTGTATATATATTATATACATTCTCATGTGATGGCAATTTGATGGCACAAATTGGAAGCTTCCGAAAATTTAGTGGGAAAGGCATAGATTTTGTGTTAATGGTAAGTTCGCGGGCCCCACTTGCTATTTAAAAGAGTTGAGAATTGGTTTTGTTTGATTTATATATGATACATATGTAAACATATATTTGTTGTCTGTTGAAGCACACAGCCGAGAGAGAAGAAAAAATGAGATTGAAATGGTGATAAAGTGTAATCATCAAATGGAAGAGGATAAGGGAGTAGCAAAATCCGAAAGTAAGAGAAGATAGAAATTGGTTCTGGGCGGGTCCCACTTGAAAGACAATTTGTGCAACTTTTGTGTCTTGATTTCTGTTTCAACTTGCACGTGGGATTTTGTAGAATCAGATGAATCTGATAAAGATAAGAAAAATGAAATGATGAGGTGTGATGGCGAGCAGTAGTTTGGTCGGGGGAAATTGTTTATATATACATTGTATTTGTGTTGTGACCTTGGTAAGAAAACAGAAGAGAAAAATTAAAGAAATACAGAGAGTGAGTTTTGAGGAGGCACACACAGTGTCGAGGTGCACACAGAGAAGGGCTGAGAGTTTGGAAGTTGGTGCTCAGATGAATTATTATTTTGCAGTGTAGGGATTATCACCTTGAATATCTTGAATGATTTATTTCAATTATTTTATTGAATGATATTTTGTTAAAAATTGCATATATTTATTTTGTTTAAATGTATATGTATATTTTTGTAAAGCTAATTTTTCATGATATTTCTTGAGATTCTTGTTATGGTATTCCTACTGGGACTTCCCCGTCTCACCCCCCTACAGTTTCAGGTACCGAGAATGCTGGAGGATTTTTAGCGGGACTTAGGTGGAAGAGTAGGAGTTGAGGAATTATTTAATTTTTTTTAGAAATGTTGTATTCATTTATTTGAGGAAATTGATATAGTATCAATTTAATTAATTTGAGATATATTTTCATTTTTGAGGAATTGATTAGTATCAAATAAAGGGTATTTTATTTCTTTTAAGATCCTGGGTGTACTATTGAAGTATTTTGAGTTGAATAAATCGAGGAATTTATTTAGAAAAATTCGGGGCGTGACATCATATGCCTTTTGATAACATGTTTACGTGCCTTTTGATAACATGCTCGGTTTGATGACATGTTTTCTCCACTTATATGCTTATGTGTTTAAAAATATCGTGGTTTGATACGTGCTTATATGTTTAAGTGCCTAGAAGTTTCCATTATCTATTTAGCATGTTGTATATGCTTATCTGTTTATTCATGACTGTATGTTACATACATTGATGTGCTATTTATTTGATGCATTCACTGAGCGAGTTGCATTCGATCATAATAACTTATGTTATTATTGATCTTGTTTCCTTTTCATGCATATAGCGTCACAGTCTTGACTCACAGAGAGTCTTCGCATTAGGGCTCAAGTGAGTGTAGGGTTATAGTCTCTATCTGGCGAGATGAGACGTGGGCTACGGAGGCACCGTTTCGTCTCATTTCCCTTTGTCTTTTCGTGATGTAGTCATGGTGGTGTTAGAGGTGTTAGTGTCATCTCTTAGGACTTCGTAGTGGTCTTGACATCATGATATCATTGAGTTCCTTGTTTCTAGTGTCATGGGATGATGAGTCAGGATTGACTCAAATTCTTTCCTAGGGGAGTCGGGAGTTGCTTTATGAGCCTCAGGGCGAGGTTCTCATGTCTTGTTTTCTTAGGATGATGGTTTCAAGATTTGGATGGGTGTGTTAACCTAGGATCCTTCTCGTGTTGCCTTGGACAGCTCTTATAAGCTACGGTTGGGATGTGAGCGGTTTCGTGTAATTAATTGCGTTGGTGCAATTAATTACTCTCCCTTGTTTTTGGAGACTTGGGCATTGTGTGAGGGTTCTGGTAGAATCCTGTAGAGTTCCTATCAAACTCGTTGGCATCTTGGATTGGGGATTTTCTTGTTGTTGTCTTGTGACGGTTAGCATTGGGGTTATCCATTTCGTTGTTGTCTTGTTTCGTGTGGTGTTTGGATTCCGTTGGGGTATGAGCTGGTCTTGGGAAAGACTTGCTGACCCTATATTTTGAGGACCTTAGCGGTCATTTGGGGGATGATTACTTTCCTCACAGTGAGAGATTGGACTCATCCAGGTTTTACGTTACGTTTTCTGAGAGATTGTTCTTTTGAGAGGCATTCCATTCATTTCTTTTGATTTTACAAACTTGCCATTTGTATAATCACTTTTACATATTTATGAGCCCATTGTTTTCGGGCATGCCTTAGAAACATTATTAGGGTATATGACTATATGGTAGTTGTATGAGGATATAGATGATACGTTTACTTATACAGTATTTGCTTATTATGTTTGTGCTATTGGTGGTGTATAACGCATTGCTATTTGTTTAACCCTTATGTGATAGGTGGTTTATTTGGTTTACCTTATGCGTACTGTGTGCTTAGGACTAAGGTATTCTTTAGTTTATGTCATTTAATTTTGCGAGCATATACTATGTGAGTATTTGGTTTATACTATTTCATCTTTCCTGCACTTATGTTGGGGGTTTGGTGACCTTGGTTGTTAGGATTGTCATGAGTGAGCTACGTAGTAGACTCGTGTTTTGAGATTTTATTGTCCAGTACAGGGACTTTGACCCAGCGTTTCGTTTTCTGTATGTAGCTTTACGATAGGTCTACATCAGATATGTGCTTAGGTTTTTGGTTTTGTGGGTCCAATCCATTGGCTTGGGGGCACAGACTTATCAGGCCATGGATTCGGGACTGGTGTTATTGTTGTCGCATTTTTAGATGTGGGGGTCATTAGTCGCTCCAGCGTCTGGGATTTAAGGCCTTAAGCGTAACGATGCCAATAACATTGTTGTTAAAGTTTTGGGATTAGCTACCCCAACTCTCGCAGATGCCTGGTTCCCGTAGTGCTTTTGGTAATGATCATTTTCAACATTAATGTCATTTGTATCGAAAAGTTTCTTCTGGGTTGATCTGTTAAGGGCATGTTATGAACTAATGCCTTATTCTAGTCATGCTACCTTACTAACGAGTAAGTGTGGGCGGGTTCTGGTCATTGTTCTTACTGCCATATTCTTAACCATCTGTTTTGATTTGACTTGTCGTTGTTTTAGAATTCTCTCGGTGATTGACATTGGGTTAATATGCCGATTCATTTGGGGAGTGTCACTTAGTTCTTGGTTGTTACGTTCCTTCGGATGACCTTCAGGCTTTTGGAGTTGTCCTTCAGCATCTTATGATCTGTCCTTTGGTTTGACCTTGCTTCGATCTTGCTTGGTTCTCATTTGTATGTTCTGGATTTCGGGGACAAAATCCCTTTAAGGAGGGTAGGTTGTAATGACCGGTCATTTTCCTTCCATTCCTTTTTCTCAGATTTTCACGGATATTTTTTTTCCGTTGATCTTTTTTTTTCTGAGTTCGGTTTCTCGTCACTTAGTGTCGTCTCAAGTGCTCTGGAATGGTTTCCGAGACTCTTCCCTTTGGATTGACAACTTTTTTAAAGGACCGCGTCATTTCCACATTTTCATCACTTTGTCATTTTCCCTAATTTGTTTTTTCCGCGTTTGTCACTTTGTTGGCATAGCCTCACTTTTTGTGTTCGGAGTTGGTTTCTGACTTCACGTATCTCCATTCTAAGTGGTTTCTATGAAATACGTATCTTTACTTTTGTAGAAAAGTACTCTGGTTGCTCCCGGTGTCCATAGGGGCATGGATACATAGTTCTTCAAAAATATTTTCTTTTCTTGGGGTATTTTTCATAAATATCTTTTGAAGATATTTTATTTCAGGGGTTTTTAAGAAAATATTTTTGGAAGATATTTTCATTCTGGGCCAGTTGTGCAATTTTTACTTTTTGGAGGGGCCATTGTGCAATGAATAAAAGTTATTGCTAAATGCCTTGTTTTGAGCTTGGATCCTCGTACAAGATTTATTTTCTTTTTTTGTTAAGTCATGTACTCATAGGACTCCCTTCTAGTCATTTTTCTCTAGTTTTAGGGTTTTTGGCCCCGATTGCCGTCGAACTTGTTTGGGGCATATCTCTCTGCTCGGGACTCGGTTTTCGATGTTATTTCTTTCGTTGTTCATATTTTATCATTTTGGTTCTTTTTCATTCATAAAGTTTTGCTGTTTGAGCTCGTTTGCTCGAATTTTACTTTTTCGGATCCGGCGGGGCCCCATTCGGGGCACTTTTTGAGTTTTTCTATAAATAGAGGACCTTTAATTGAAAAATCAGATTTCTCTCTCTCTCTCTCTCTTCCTTCTCTTGGCTAGAATCCATGGCAGCCAAGGGCTTCCATCTTCTCTCTCCTCTTTTGAGCCTTCTCCCCTTAGTGAAACGTCGTAGTGCCTTAGTGTTTTATGTTCGTCTCGGCGAGGCCTTTGATTCCACCGATTGGAATCTCGTTTTGGCCATTTTTTGAGTTGGGTTTGAAGTCAAGTTGTGATTTTGATGGGGCTTCCTTGGGGTTAATGATCATCGTGTTGTCCTCGACAAAACCCCGAAGTATCGTCGGATTCGTAGCGATTTCATTTTGGTGGCTTTTGAGATTTTCATCTCAAATTGAGGTAGGGGGTGTTATAGTATCATATTTTTGTTGTCTTGCATGTTATTAATACTTGTACAACTTGTATGCATGCTTAAGTTCAAGTTCTAGAATTTAATTTAATTATTTTCTATATTTAAGATTTAATTCTTATGATGATATATAACTTAGAATTAAATTATAGCATGTCAGAAAATTAGGCTTTAATATATTTGTAAACATATATTAAATTGTGATTATTTGAATAAGAATTGCATTTTTTCTTTAATAATTATCTTTTGTGAAAGTTTAATTCTCATAAACGTATCTTGCATGAAATTAACTTGTGATATGCCTTTAAATTGAGTCTTGGCATGTTCTTTAACATACTTTAATTTGAGAGCATTTAGATGAATTTGAAAATCTAGAGATTTTAATTAAAAGAATTAATGAAAATCTATTTAAAGGTTCCATTAGCTTAACTGAGTTGTTAATTTGATATTTGTGATGACTAGGACTTGTATACTAGCATATATATTAATTTGGGACCATTTTATGTTGCTTTAGAATTTAGGGATTTGTTTATTATGATTTAATTAAATTTCATTTTATTGTTCCAATGACCTAATTAAGTTTTTGAATTGATATATGTGATGATCAAGTTATGTTGAATGACTTGTATTAATTAGGGATCATTTGATTGTGATTTGAAACCTAGAGAAATTAATTAGTTTATTTAATTAATTTTTGTTTCTTTTGCGTTAATGATTTAATCATGTGTTGACATTGGTAGTATGTTTAAATCATGATTTTGAACTTGTAATGAATTCATATGTTTATGTTTTCAATATTGAATTATATAGTTATAGCGTGTAACGAATTGCACATTGAAGATTCGACATGTGATGTTATTATAGCGTGTAACGAATCGAACTCTAAAGATTCGACATTGTAATCCTATAGTAGTTGTGGATTTAGAGCATGTATTGTGTGGTTTTAACTTACTTGTGTATGAAGGTAGTTTCGTGTACTATTTAAATTTATATATATATATATATAAGTTGTTAACTTATTTATTTTGGAGTCACTTGGGACATTGTTACAGAGATATGGGTAGAGTTTAGCTCTAGTGCGGGAGGTATGAGTTTTCCCCATTTGAGATAGTGCGCACTAGGGTGGTCTCCCCAGCTGGTTCATGCTCGGAATAACCATTTTGATCTTGGTTTAGTCCGAGACGTGATGTCCAAGTC
>JAOTQH010248789.1:0-12074 GCA_025631255.1 Cornus kousa | reverse complement strand
AGGAATAACATTAAGACGATATCAAAGAACAAGGAGATTCGTTATTCCGGATGACTATTTAGTGTATTTTCAAGAATATAGTTGAATGATCAACAACTTTGTGATGAGATTATCACCAATGAATAGATTGTAGAGGAACCACAAGGAATAACATTAAGACGATATCAAAGAACAAGGAGATTCGTTATTCCGGATGACTATTTAGTGTATTTTCAAGAATCTGATTTTGATATTGGAATATATATAATGATCCGGTTACATATTCATAAGCCATTGACAATAATAATTTTACTAAATGAATTACTATCGTAAATGAAGAGATTATAAAGAAACCTTCTTTATATTATCTAAAAATTATTCTCTTAAAATATCATAGCATTAGTAGCTTATTATGATTTAGAGTAACATCAAATAAATGTGAAAATAACTTTTCTGAATGGGATTTTTGAAAAAAAAAAAAAAAAGAAAAAAAAAAAAAGGAAAGTCTGTATGGATCAACCTAAAGGCTTTACATTAGAAGGTAAAGAATTCATAGTCTAAAAACTTAAGATGTCAATATATGGACTTAAACAAGTTTCCTGACAATGGTATATTAAGTTCAATGATATCATTATTTCTTTTAGAGTTAAGGAAAACAGTATTGATCAGTGTATATACTATAAAGTTAGTCGGAGTAAGTTTATATTTCTGATTCTATATATATTAATGATATTTTGTTTGCTAGTAGTGATCTTAGTTTATTATATGAAACTTAAGGTTATCTCTAAGAACTTTGAAATGAAAGATATAGATGAGGCATCCTACGTGATGGAAATAAAAATATTGCATGATAGATCACGTGGATTTTTAGGATTGTCTTAGAAAGCATATATTAAAAGGGTTCTATAAAGATTTTGTATAAAACATTGTTCAACCAGTATTATTCCATACATAAATGGGGATAAATTCAGCCTAATGCAATCCCAAATAATGAATTAGCTAGAAGGTAAGTAAATGAAAAATATATATTTTTTATGCATATATTGTGGAGTTTGATGTATGTACAAGTTGGTAAGGGATAAAAGATTATATGCTCTGTGAGGACCCTAGTTTTTAAAGCCAGTGCGTCCTATGATAAACCAAACTTTGACCCGATAACGGATCCGAAATGCGTAAGCAAAAATAAAAACAAGGTCTCTAGGGATATGCAATATCCCTAGGACGCCAAAGTGACCTTCCACGAGGTCACGGAACTCCACGAGAACCGACGTGGAATAAAATATCAGAAACAGACTAAAAGAAGCCCCCAATGGCAAAACAGTCTTTTTACATGGAAGCAATGTCTCTGGAAATGTACATCATTCCCAAGACATATCTGTGAAGTCACGGAACTTATAAGAAAGCATAGCAGAAGAAATTTAAAAAAAAAAACCGGATAAGTTTAGCTCAAAGGGCAAAATAAATTTTTTCGCAAGATTTGGGTGCTACCGATCACACCATTGGAAATATAGTAAAAAATTAATTAAGTTCAACTCAAGAATCACTTGATTTCGAGTTCGGATGGAAGAGAAAAGTCAAAATAAAATTTTAACGTCGTCGCGACTGTGAATAGTATTTTGAAAGCAATGAATTTTGTTTTCACAGCAGTGAATAATAACCTGGACAAAATACTAAAATCATGTGCCGTTTTGAGGCATTAAACGACGTTTTTTTGGAAAAACATGAAAAATAAACCCTCCTCAAAATAATTTTTTCAAGTTGACCATGTCGAATTAATTTTGATGTGAAATTCCCAAAATACCCTTATAACAAGCTTTTTCAAAAAATGCATATGCGCACAGAAAATCATATTTGACACGGGGTTTTCGAGACTGATACGACATTTTCTAGAAAATGATGTGAAGAAACCCACCCTAAAATCACGTTTTTTATGTGAGCATGTCAAGGCCGGAATTTATTTTTTAAAAAAATTTTCTAAAATGCTCCTAAATCAGTTTAGGTCAAAAAAAATTAAATTAAATAAATAAAAATTTCACCAAGTGTTCATTTGACCCTAAATGGTGTTGTGTGCTAAAACGATCATGCACGCAAACGTAAATATTGATTTTAAACGCGCGAGAATGCTCCGCAGCTCCCAAAAATGTCCGATACAAAATACGACTTATCCGAACTTCAAAATGCAAATAAAATGCTTTAAACGAAAAACTTGAGGCCAACAAGCATCCATTTCATACAAATATAATATTTTGAGCTAGCTTAACATTCACGCAAATGTAATACACATATTTACACACGTTCCAATGGCCTACGGCCTCAATGGTTGCTAAATATAAAATATTACTTATTAAACCTCAAATTTTGCCTAAAATGGCTTTTAAAAGAGAAACTTGAAACTAAAAATTATCAAATGGTTTCAAAGGACTGTTTGACCCTTGTCCACACTTCATACATAAATGAAGAGACCCTATGGAAGTACTAAAGCCCACTTCTCACCACTCATGCAAATGTAGTGAAGTTAATGCATGCCATTTTTCTATTTTTCAATAAAACCACTTAAAAATAAAAGTACTTAGAATACAAAATAAAAGTCCTTTGCCCATGCCCTCATTACATACATGTCAAATACATCTCAAACGGCGCACTTAAGTGCTCATTACATATTTAGAACCAAATATACAAGTTTTGACATAAAAAGCTACAAATAGCATTTCATATTAACATTTGCATGAAATAAATACTTCAAGTCTACAAATCATCCAAGGCATAATGTGAATCCCCAAATCTTGATTCTTGTACTTAAAAATACCCCCACTACGTGGGTGAGTAACATAAAGCTACTCGTAGAAGATGAGCATGCGAAGACTTAACATTTTACAAACTCATTAAGTTGATAAAAATCAATTCATACGGTCTGCCACCTAGCGTCTATATCAAAGGGAGAGTAAAAGAGCATCCTAAGCTATCTTAGTCCATTTCTAGCATAAACCACATCATTCATGCAATTTAACAACATAGGAGCATATAGTGTAACACAACAAGACATAGGTATTCAAAGTATTTAACTTGGAACCTAAAATGCAAAAACAATTGAAACGGTTCATGCCACCTAACGTCTATATTACAAATAAGTCTAAGGAATCATCATAGGCTACATTGAACAATTAAAATACAAATTACAATTTCAATGCAATTTTAATTAACATTAGAACTTCTAATACAACGCATCAAAGCATACATTATCAAAGTTAACTTGAAATCTAAACTACGAAAACAACAAGTTATGACAATTTAGTGCTATAAACTTGTATTGAAAAACAAGGCATGTAAGTATACTAAGCATATGTATACTACACCTAATTGAAATGACAAACACCACATCACAAGTTATAAATAATCCATTTTAAACAACTTAAAATTGAATGCGAATTTAAGTAGTGGCAGAAAGACAAGAACATACTGTCTCAATGACCAAACAAGCTAATCTCGTGTTACTAGCCCACAAGGTACTACCTAGTGCGCACTAAACCCGGAATCAAATCGTATATTAGTGTTTTAGGGTTACTAACCCTCAGAGAACCAGCCAGTGCGCACTATATGTTGTAGGGGGAGTTCTCATCCTCCGTACTAGAGCCATACTATAGCCATAATATATTACAATGTCCTTGTAAGCTTTCTTAAAATTATCAAATTATGCATCAAGGTATAATATATATACACAATATATTAGTCAACTACCATGCACAAACAAAGTCAAGTAAAACACATAATATTCATTCCATGTCTTCAAGGTACAATGGTATACGACATGTCAAATATATAATGTGTATATAAGCAAGTTAAACTATAACTTCTACTCATGGAATACTATAATGTAATCATGTGACACTCCTTGATTCTAGAGTCACGGGTGATCAAGTCCGGGAACAGATTCGAGGGATGCCAATCAATTAAGTATGTAAATGAACACATAATACAAAAGAAAGAACTAAGAATAAATACATAGCAGAAAAGAAAACTAAATAATAAAATCTCCAAATCAAAAATATCCAAAACGTTAAATGATTAAAACTCGTGAATCCATCTAGTGAACCCCTAATTATCATCCGACTGAATCCATCTGAAAAAAACCATAATCAAAACTAAAACATAAATAGAGTCTTACGTAGAACCGGAAGAATGATGTGGACTGTCTCTGCTCAGCACGAACCAACTTTATACCTGGAACTGACGAGCACCTAAAAAAATAATAGTGGGTCAGGCCCACGAACACGTTCTTTCTACGACAACCCAAACAGAGACCGAAAAACTATACATTAATAGCTAACTCATGCAATAACTATATAGTCCAAACATACATATACATACTAAAGAAACATCACTACACTATAGGGTTGCCTCAACCTGAATAGTAGGCAACATGCAAAACGCACATGTAGTGGGCATGAGTACCTAGATCTACCAAGGCACACAACCGCACTATATCTAGCTACACATTTTTGGCAATATACGCACCCTATCCACTGATCCTGAGACTCAAACTCATATCGTGGTAGCAAAAATATATATTTATAATCCATCCATAACCAAAGTAGTGCCGCTCAACTGTTCGTTGCCTTGACACGACACAACTATAAGCATCCAGAAATTCAGTTAGTCATCTAACTTATTCAGTTGACCTGACACAAATATAAGTAGGACTTAACATTTTAGCTAATCCGTTCTCTTATATAATAGGTAGGACTTAACTGATAAGTTAATCCATCCCTAGAGTGCCACCATCTCATACTGGTGCACTAAATTCACACAATCCAACAATTGATGTAACAATTTAAGAAGTACATCTAATAATCCAAAGTTATACATAATAATAACATTATATCATGCTAACACAAAATAGGACAACTTATAATTTGTTTAAGCTACCTATATCACATATCCTACACATATTGAATCTTAAACAGATTGATATATTTTGATATACCATCACTTAAGCATTCTCCATACTTTGTTTAAAATTTATTTAAATCACTCCTAATCCTTATTTGATGTTTAGGACTCCTCATATCCAATCTAATAATAACACAACGCTGTTTCCGAGACTTCACTAGGTAAGGCTCGAGCTTTTGCCCGAATTGCTAGAGCACCCTATGCCAAGGCTCGAGCATCCTATTTAAGGCTCGAGCTTTTTATCCCAATTGCTCGAGCTTCCCTTCTCAGGCTCGAGCTTTACATCCCAAATGCTCAAGCTTTACAACCAATTACTCGAGCTTATTCTTACAATTGCTCGAGCTTCACAACCAAATGCTCGAGCGTCACAACCAAATGCTCGAGCTTTACTACCAGTTGCTTGAGCTTTTCATCTTAAGGCTTGAGCTTTTCCCCTAAGGCTCAAGCATTGTACCAGCGGTCCGAACATTGTTACGCGAATCAACCCAAAATTTTAACTGTGCATTCAATCTTATTTGTTTCAGGAATCCTAGACATGTTTTTACATTCCATCCATATACATATACAGATATAACAAAATATCATATGAAACATGCATCAAATTCACAAAATAATCAAATCAAATCATGAAATTAACAGTTTATACACAAGAACAACCATGAATAATAAGTTCATAAAACCTAGTTCTAGATCAATTAAAACATATATTCCAATTTTAATTAATCTTTTAAGCATCCCTAAAGTTATACTAGAGATATATAGATTGCATATCTAAGGAGAAGTGTAGAACAAAGAACTTTCCTTTAGGATTTGGTAAAACCCTAGCCTCCTCCTTCTTCTTCCTCTTTCTCTTTCCTCCTTCTTTCTGTCTCTCTAAAATAAAAAAACGTAATATATTTTATAGCCCCTTTTTCCAACCCTATAGAGACATATATATAGGCTACATATAAACCGTATTTATTTTCCCAATCCACATCCAATTAATAAAAAGAAAATGAAATTAAAACACTAAAAAGGTAAAAATATAAGTTACGTATAATCTATGTATATTATTTATCTAAATAAAATAAATACACTAGATTATCTCCAAAGAATTTTTTCTAAATATATATTATTTAATTATATATATAAATAAACACTATCCATGGCCCATTAAACCTGTTATTCAAGTAGTCCATTGAACCCAATTGGTTAACCCATGACTAAATATCCATAACCATTTAAAATAAAATAAAATGAAATAAAATAAAATAAATCAACCATTTAAAATATTTAATTCCTAACATTATTTTATTAAAGAAAATACCTAACATTTAAATAAACAAATACACATCAAAACACCTAACATTAAAGTTATAATTTAAGTAAACGAATATACATTATTAAACAGGTATTTCAAATAAACACATAATCAATTAAATCATATAAACAATAAACAAATAGCTAAGAAATCAATTAATGAACTAAAAACACAATTAAAACAATTAATAAAATACCGTGACTGTCCTTTTTAAAATTAAGGGTATTACACCAAGGATAATGTAGCTCGTATTAGTTGATTTAAATAACTTATATGGACTTCATAAAATCCAAAAATGCATAATTATATGCTAAGATTTGAGATATAATGGACTTTACTTAGGTTGTGAGTTATTAACATTATTCTTATATTATTATAACAATTACAATTGAAGCTTTTAATGATTATAATCATGTTGCGATAGTATGTGTGATCTTATATTTATGATCGGTTATCTGTTTGATTGTTTAGAGACCATTGTCAGAAGATGGTTCCATTATACACATTGTCAGGATATGGTTGTATATTAAGGGTGAGCTGGCTAATAAGTTTAGACTCATTCTATGTCAGGCCATTGTTAGGATATGGCTATTGTTTGTTATATTGTTTATATTAATATGTCATTGTTGGGATACTGATGTCACTTAGTGCGCGTCAATAATAAAATGACACTAGCTATATCACAAATTCACAAGAAAGTGGCTAAGTATGGGTATCGATCCACGAAGATTGCAAAGCTTGTGGCAATCAAGTTTTAAAGATTACATGCGTGTTAATGTCACAAAAGATGGTTGATTTATTTGTTTGTCGTTTGCATAAAAATTAAAATAAACTATATTAGATTCAAAGGGAGGTTAAGGAATTGATTTCACCAAGGCTCGTAATCATGCATACTTGTAAATAACTTGGGGATACAATTACGTGTGATGTTTAAAATGTAGAAATATAAAACAAGTACAATAATTTTTCAAAAATTCATGTAAGTCAAGACTAAGTATAACTCATCTACGGTTGGTATGGCTCATCCACCTAAACTGGAGTGTGGTATGAGTCATCTTCTCTAGACATGCCTATTAAGGTCTTGACATTACAAGTTTTAGCACATGAAATCAATTCTCTAGCATAGACTATCTTTGGTTGGTATGTACTATCTACCTAAATACATTAATCTAGGGGTGTAGCATGGTCCATCTTTCCTTAGCATAATCTATCTAAATTCATACAAAATATGCCTATAATCCCATTTAATGAATATTAATTTCATTATCACATATGAAAATATTAAGAGTATAAGTATATAATCATGCTTTCTAAGACAAGAATTACATAGTACATATACCTACATATAAAAGTATTCTGCCCAGATTGTAAATCAATTCAATGCAATACATAAATTGAATGGTACATCATCATCTTTATTCAACAAACTCATCACATACAAAAAAAATTTCCCAAATTAAATTACAAAACTACATGATGTGATACCCCTCAAATCCGAGACACGGGTTGATCAAGCCCAAGCCCAAACCCAATGAAATATCAAACAATTAATATATAAACAAGCAGGATTACAAAAAATTTAAGAAATAAAAATTAAAGCTGAAGGAATTTTAAATATAAAAACCCTCAAATCATTAAAGATTATAATAATCCATCCTTTTCCAAAACCTCCAAAAGTACAACTCGGGAATCCATCTAGTGGACCCCTAAATAAAATCCCAACAAAACATAAACAACTAAAGAAAAAAACCAAATCTAAAACATGAAATGAAATCCTACGTCGTTGGTAGAGTGAATGACCATCTCTGTTTAGCCCGAACCAGCCCTAAGTCTGGAACTGTCGAACACCTAAAAAATATAAGAGTGGGTCAAGCCCACGAACAAGTTCTATGCTAACTACAATCCAAACAGAGACCTGATACAAAGATACATCCAGAACAACTTTAAAAATCATACTCCAGTCATCTAGGTTGCTAAAATAATTGTAAGCAATTAAATACTTTATATCCATCTACAGTGCGACATTGCTTAAAACTTCCACACTGTGAATACCATTAGCATATAGAGATAAATTATGCATTTTGGGTTCGAATACAGCATACTATCATGTTTAGAGTCCATGCTACAATCCGTTAAATTGTTAAAATAAGATTAAACAATTTAGTCCTTCATATCCGTCAACAGCGTGCAAAGTTGCTTATTTTTATATTGTTCATTCTATTTGCATTGCAGAACAAATTATAAAATTAGAGGGTTGAAAATCTCATGAAAGTACATTTAAAATCCTCATTATAGACCCTAAGACAACCCAGAATACCAAACACGTCCAAAACAGTGCCCAGAAAAGTCTGGATTTCAAGCTTACAAGAGAGCCTGCTCTTAAACCTTTAGAGCAGACTCCAAACAACCATAGAGCCGGCTCTATGACCCTTGGAGCCGGCTCTAGAGGGGTGGGAGCTGGCTTTAAACCCCTCAGAGCCAGCTTTGCACTTGTAGGAGCCGGCTCCCTCTTCCACAGAGCCGACTCTCTCCCTATCTGAGAGCCCTGAACCGTTCTGCTACGTCTACTTCATGTTCGGCCACTTCCAACCCTTCTGTTCTTCCTTAAAACTGGACCTAAGGGTCTTTAATTACATCTAGTATCATCCCGAACCATTATTTAAAATAGTTTGCACCATAAAGAACCATAAAACAATTACCGACCTAACATGCTTAAAGATTAAAACTGAAACCCAAACTTGCAATAATCATATCAGATTAAATTCAACACATACAAACAAGCAATTTAACACATACTGAGCATGCAAGACTAAGTTAATGTCCAATTAAACTCCTAGAGATCATCTAGGTATGCACAGAACACAGGCCAAGGGGAGAGAGATAGAATAGAACTTGCCTGTGTGGTTTTGGAATCAAAACTTTGTCGTCGTCTTCCTAAGCTTTCCAACGACGTCCGTTTACTATCAACTCAACCTCCTACAACTCAACCTTTCCTCTTCCTAGGTCCGACCTTTAAGCCACAACCAGAACCTTCACCGAACTTGCTCTGTTTTCTCACAAGTCTCTGTTATGTCGCACTGCCTTCACTGTGCCATGAATAGGGTTCAAAAACCCTAGGAAGATGTATGACATAAATATTTATAGGCAATTCCAAATCCTAAGTTCAATTAAAACCCTAGACTGAAAACCTAATTAAATCCTAGCCGGCCCAAAACATGATACAAAAGAATAAACCCTAATCTATAATTATAATTAGATCACTAATTTAATCCAATTAACACATTTAATAAAACTAATAAACCATTTAAACCATTAAGCAAATAAAATTAAAAAAAATACAATTAAAAAAATAATGCAATTAAATAAAACAATTAATCAATTAATTAAAATAAACAAGCAAATAACCAAATAAACAAAATAAAAATGCAATAAAAATAATTAGTAAAATGCCAACACTATCCTTTTAAAATTGGGGGTATTACACATGATTACATAATTGAGGCTACCTCAATCCCCTAAAAGGGGATTTAGCTCATCCTGGTGTTGGTAGAAGCTCCAATGATAGAAGAGGAAGACTCTACCTTCAGCTCCATGGCAGCGCCAAACTAAGAACACTCAAGAACCCTAGCTATTTCTCACATTCTCTCTCTATAACTTCAAAATTTGAATTTTATATTAATATGTCAAATGTGATACAACTCTATACAAGTGTATATAAACTCCTCTCCCAGAAATTAGTTCAAAAACCAATAAAATTATGCATTCATGGGAGGAGGAGAGAGAAAAGTAACTGAAATTTCAAATTATTTCAATGCTTCACAGATTTGCGTCGGGATGCATGGCTGAGAGTCCGGACGCATGTTATCAATTCAACTGGCCTTTTTCAAGCAACAGACCTCAATTCTTGTTGCAATGCCACCAGGATCAGTGGCAACACATAGGCCAAAGTATTTCTAGAACCTTTTAATCCAATCCTTAGCATAACTCTTCCTGATAAAATAACAGGAAGTCCTTGCACTTGAATAGGTGTAGGTTGTTCAATTCTGTGACCTTTCAAATACTTCACGATTGGCACTGGAAATTGCATGTCCAGAAAATTCTTTATTGGTGGGGGTATGTTGTCACCGTTCACTTCAACATAACACACCTTACGAGTTAAATCATGTGCATTTTCGGATAACAATTGAATATGTAAGGGAGTTTCCCAACTCCTTAACAGTTCTTCCATTTTCTGTAATAAAGAAATGCGAGAAATGATAC
This sequence comes from Cornus kousa, assembly GCA_025631255.1. Lineage (NCBI taxonomy): Eukaryota > Viridiplantae > Streptophyta > Magnoliopsida > Cornales > Cornaceae > Cornus > Cornus kousa. The sequence continues at coordinate 1,588 of JAOTQH010248789.1, read as the reverse complement.
CATTTGTAAGGAATAAGTATGATATATCAAAACGGGAAATTGGTCGATATATGGAGAAAACATTTTCCATGGCGAGGAATTGTTAACAGATAAATTTAGTAATTAAAAAAAAAATGCAGAGAAATACCTTTAATGCTCTTCTTCTTCCTCGTCGAGCTTTTACCTTCCGTTAATAATCAATTTGTAGTACCTAAACTATTACCAGAGAAAGATCTTTAACCCCTTCTGTTTGTACTCGCCCCAACACAATAATCAATATGTTGTGGCGTACCTAGGGTTTTTGCCGATAATACAATAAATGGCTTTGATTAGTCGACAGTCATCGATAAATATAGAAACCATTCATTTTAGTTGTAATTTTCTTTTTTTCTTTTTTTCAAAGAACTTAGGATGCCAGCCATTGATAAAAATCTGCTCGGACGCCACAGGAGTAAAAATCGTACAATACTATATTTGTTTATTGTCTCTCATATTTATACATGTGAGTCCACCAAACAACAAACAATAATTAAAAAGGCAATGAGTTGTGTTTGAATTTTTAAACTCCGTTTTTTTCATTTTTTCATCTTCTTCACCTCAAATGTTCAATTTTTCTTTCTACACACTAACTCTCTCCTCTCTCTCTACAAAATCCCAAGAAAAAAGTGATCATATAGTTATTGTTGTTACCCATTTCTTTCTCTTCACAAATTACAAGCTAAACTTGTGGACTGGTTGATTCTCTTCTTTAGATCTTTGGAGGCAAAGTTGAGGAATTTTGTAAAGATTTTCAAGCAACACATTCTTTACAACTGATATTGGGTATGTTTTTTAGTTTTAATTTTTGAACTCTATTAAATGTTCTATCTGTTATTATACCCTAATAAAAGTTGGGTATAATATTTGTGATCGACTATTAATTCTAAATACTTATTCATGGGAGGAGGAGAGAGAAAAGTGACTGAAATTTCAAATTATTTCAAAGCTTCGCAGATTTACGTCTGGACGCTGAGTGTCCAGGTCTCTCTTGGCGCGCAAGCAGGGCGCTGGCTCGTGGGGTTGGTGGTATTGGGTGTCCATAAACATGGTTGAGCGTCTGGATGCATGTTATCAATCCTGGCCCTTTTCTAGCAACAGACCTAAATTCTTGTTGCAATGTCACCAGGATCAGTGGCAACACATAGGCCAAAGTATTTCTAGAACCTTTTAATCCAATCCCTAGCATATCTCGTCCTGATAAAATAACAGAAAGTCCCTGCACTTGAATAGGTGTAGGTTATTTAATTCTCTGACCTTTCAAATACTTTATGATTGGCTCTGGAAATTGCATGTCTAGAAAATTCTTTATTGGTGGGGGTATGTTACACCATTCACTTCAATATAGCACACCTTACGGGTTAAATCATGTGCAATTTTGGACAATATTTGAATATGTAAGGGAGCTTCTCAACTCCTTAACAGTTCTTTCATTTTCTGTAATAAAGAAATGCGAGAAAGGATACCATTTGTAAGGAATAAGTATGATATATCAGAACGGGAAATTGGTCGATATATGGAGAAAACATTTTCCATGGCGAGGAATTGTTAACAGATAAATTTAGTAATTAAA
>JAOTQH010248779.1:0-12076 GCA_025631255.1 Cornus kousa | reverse complement strand
CATGGTTTGGGTGGGTATATTGCCAGGGATGTGTAGCTAGATATAGTGTAGTTGTTTCCCTAGTAGGTCTAGGTACTCATGCCCACTATATGTGTGTTTTACATGTTGCCTACTATTTAGGTTGAGACAACCTTATAGTCTAGTAAGGTTCCTTTAGCATGTATCTATATATATTCGGACTATTTAGTTATTGCATGGGTTAGCTATAAATATATAGTTCCTACGGTCTCTGTTTAGGTTGTCGTAGAAAGAACTTGTTTGTGAGTCTGACCCACTACTATTATTTTTCAGGTGCTCGTCAGTTCCAGACATAGAGTTTGTTCGTACTGAGCAGAGACAATCCACATCATTCTTCCGGCTCTACGTAAGACTCTCTTTATGTTTTAGTTTCAGATTATATTTATTATTTTTTTAGTTGATTCAGTTGGAATATCATTAGTGGTCCACTAGATGGATTCCCGAGTTGTAATGATAATTTAAGGTTTCGGATAATTCATTTGGATGATTTATTATTTAGTTTTTTCTACTATTTATTTATTCTTAGCTATTTCTTTTGTATTCTGTGTTCATTTACATACTTAATTGTTTGGTATCTCTTGGATCTGTGCTCGGACTTGATCACCCGTGGCTCTAGAATTAAGGGGTATCACACCTTTTAAGTCACTAGACCTTTTTAATGTATAAAGATTGAATTTTTGAAAGAAAAGAGAGATTTTTGAGTTAAATTTATTCAAGTTCCCATAGAAGTCATGATGAGTGTTTTAATGAGTAAAGTTTTAATCTTTGAATGAAAATACCTCTATCAAGGTACCTTATAAGTCACTAGACTATTTAATGTAAATATTGAATCTTTGAAAGAAAATGACTATTTTGAGTTAAACTTATTCGAGTTCCCTTTGAAGTCACAAAGAGTGCTTTTGTGAATACCGTGTCATCTTCTCCTTTTTCGGGATAAATTTATTTATTTATTTATTTATTATTTTATTTCATTTTTTGTTGCCTTATGGTTTTGCAGGACCCGAGGTAGGGTTCGGTGTCTGGAACCGATTTTCGGTACTACACACATTTCATTATTATTATTATTATTTTTCTGTCAATGCATGATTTAATTTAATAGAAAAACATGCTCATTTAATTTTAAATTTTGGGGGTATTGATGCATAGTTTCTTCGAAAATATTTTCGTTTTTTGGGGTTATTTGCATAATTAAGTTTTTGAGATATTTTGTCTTGGTAACATTTTGCAATTATTCTTTGAGATATTTAGAAGAAGGACTCTTTTGCAATTTTGGGGAGGTCTGACAAGTGTCACACTTCCAATTGTTCAATTGTTGACTTTCCATTGGAACACTTGTTAGCCTAGGATGATGACAAGTGTAAGGCTTAAATTTAGCCTTGTGAGGAGGCCTAGGATGGTGACAAATGGAGGGGTGAGATGTGTGTGTCTGTGAGAGGTAGTGTTAGCATAGTTTTTATGCTTTACAAATGCTTTAGTTAGTGGAAAAGTTAGAGATTGGTTGTCTTCCTCACTTGTTCTCACCTAAGCCAACATAGATAACCTGGAAACCCTAGCCTCCATAGCTTGATTTCAAGCTCTTTCCCTCATCTTTTGGTCTTGCACTTGGAAGACAAAAGCTTCTCTTCATCCTTATCTACCACACCTTTGTTTGGATTTCCACTTTTTTGTGCAAGGCTTGCATATGATTTACATCTTGTGTTAATATTATTTCATTTGATGAAGGATTGAAATCTAGTGATTATTTTTGTGTGACTATAGAAATTCTAATTAATTCTTTCCAATGATTTGATTATGTATTTAATACTATAATGTTATGAAATCAAAGTTTTAAAACTTACTTTATATATTAGCATGAATGGATTCATATGTTGACATCATTGTAATAACTTAATTTGATTCACATTGTGAAATTGACATTATAAATGCCATTGTAGTTGAGGACTTAGGGCATAATTTGTGTGGATTCGAAACTTGTTTGTGTGTGGAAAGTGGCTAAGTGCATTGTATACTTATGTATATAAGTTGTTGTATTGATTGTTGATTCTGGAAACTTGGGGCATCGTTGTTGTGACATGGCTAGAGTAAGGCTCTAGTGCGGGAGGTACGAGTTCTCCTCAATATAGTACGCACTTTGGAGGTTACCCATAGGATAGTAACCCAAAAGTAGCTATTTCGTTTGGTTTTATCTGCCGTGATGTCCAAGTATATCCATGTTATTTGATTTTGCATTTTATTTCAAGTTGATAACACTAAATTGTTATAACTTCTTGTTGGCATTGGAGATTCCAATATTGTTTAATTATGTTGCCTACTGTGTATTGTATTTAAAATGTTTTAAATATAGCTTAGGATGATCCCTTAGCTTCCCCTTTGAAACAATACATTAGGAAGCATGATCCACATGTGTTTTGGTTTATATTACACTTGCAAAACTATTTAAAACTTTAGCTTATACGTATACGCATCATCTTACGGAGTAACTCGATTACTCACCCTAGTTGATATTTGTTTTTTAGGCAAGGAGACTCTTTTTGGATGCACAACATCCCTAACTTGGTTTGATTTTCATTTGGATACCTTTTATATATTTTTTACATGCAAGTGCTGGCATAATATTGCTTTTTTGAAGTTGTTAATGTATAACTTGTTTAAAAGCATGCCTTGCTTCCTTTTGGATGTGTAATATGAAATTAAGTACTCTATTTTGATGCTACTTTAATTTGTATGTAATGAGGCCAAGAACTTTCTATGTATGTGAAGGACTTTATTTTTCAGCATGTTTTTATCTTCTTGACATTCCTTGCACTCGGGGAAATTTAGGTCATTTTACATTGCTTTTTATTTTTTGTTTGGACCACAGTTGATTAGAAGACTCATTTTTAGGGTGGGTTTCTTCACAAACATTTTCCAAAAAGTCCCGTTTTATCCCTGAAAATCAAGTGTTTTCAAAAAATTTCTGCTCACAGCCAAATGTTTTATCTTCTTGACAGAACTTGCACTCAGGGGCCTTTGGTCATTGTATGTTCCTTTTTATTTTTGCTTTAGAATATGGTTGATCAGAAGACTTATTTTTAGAGGGGGTTTCTTCACAAACGTTTTTCAAAAACTCCCATTTTAGCCTTGAAAATCACGTGTTTATGAAAATAAAACTACTCACAACCATATCAATCTTACCAAGCACATTTTGGCAACTTTTTTTTATGAAACTTCGTAAATTCATATATTATTTGTTCTAACTCCAAATCAAGTTATTTTTGAGTTAAAATTTATTAATTTTTCATTGTCTATCCAATGGTATACACTATAGCATCCATTTCTATTTGAAATGACTATTTTACCCCTAGTTCAATACCTTGTCCGTTTTAAAACCCTAGTTTCCGCATTGTTTCTCTTCAGTCTTGTGACTTCTCAGGAAGTCACTTTGGCATCTTAGAGGTGGTTTTCATCTTTAGAGACCCCTTTTATTTTTATTGATTCTGCATTTGGGATTCGTTACCAGATTAATTCCGGGTTACTCGTTGAAGCACCGGGTTCTTTGAAATTCAAGCCGTCATAGGTGGTATTAGAATATCCGGGTTCAAAAATCATAAACAACGGGTTTGGGTTTTATTTATACTTCATATTTACTTGGCATTTGTATACTTATGTGCTTACGTGTTTGAAACTTTTATTGCACGCCTTTATATGATTTAAGTGCGTATGTATTTTGCCATGTGAGGTTTATCGGTGCATTTATTTGGTGGGTTGCATTGGGTCGTGAGAACTTGAATTTAATTAATTTCTCACATCTATATTAATCAACTTTCTTGGTGCTCATTTGTCTTTGACTTAGATAAATTAGTGGGGTGTGAGAGAGGCATGTGAGCTTCTCAATTTTTGGTCTTCATGCATTGTTAAGTGCATTTTGTAACAGAGCATGCTAGTTGATACTTATATGTGCTATGTGTGTTTGTTATTTGTCTATCATCTTTCAATTTTAAAGTATTAAGCATGACATATGATGTATGCTAGATTTGACTTATATATACATGATTATTGTTACATGCTTGGCATGACATAGGATTAGTTATAGAAGGCATGAGTTGAGGTTGAGTTGCATGGTGAGTTAGACATTTGGTGTTGTAACAAATGTGCTTGGTTATCCATAGGTACTTTTCTTTTGGGTTGATAGTGAGTGTTGTCACAGTTTCATGGTTAAATAGGTTATTGTTGACCTAGCATTGATTTTAGGATAGGTGGAGTGACATATTTTGTTTAGGCCCTTGTAAGGTGAGTTGTTAGTCATAGCCTTAGTGCTTTGTGGATTATTTATGGGATTAATGGCTTTGGACTCTCAATATAGAGAAGGGTTTTGATGGTTTTGGGCCATTATGAGGTATGGACGTCTTAGGCTCATTGTTGTTGGCTAGCTACGGTTACAGTTTGGATCGAATCAATGTTAGCTTTTGTTTTGATAGACGTGGTCTTTTAATTAATGATGATAGAGTTTGAGGTTGTTAGAGGCATATGGTCTCTTGAGTTTTGTTTCGAGTATCCTGTGTGGAAGCAGTGATTGATGGTCATTTTAAGGTCATTCGTAGTGATTGATTTGATTATTTGATGGTGTGGCTAGGGTTGCCATTTCTTTTAAGTTCTTCTTACGTGACGAAACTTTTGGGATTGAGTCAATGATAGATGTTTCTAGTAGTGAAAGCATTGCATTGTTAGTGTCACTTATAGTGTTGCCTTGAGGTTTAGAGATTGATTATCTGGGTCTTACCATTGTGGTAAGGGCTCACATTTGTTATGAGACACTTTGATGGTTTAGTGGTTTTTAGAGTTAAATCATGGTTAGGACTGATCTTCCTTTTCACTTAGACAAGCTAGGACACAATGTCCATAGGGTTCATTTGTTACATCATTTTCTGCAGTTTCGTTTACTACCATGTTGTAGTTATATTTGTGATACCATGATGCATGACGTATGAGTAGGTGGAGGTGTATCCACATATAACTTCTTATCGTTTGGCATTAGAATTCCTTATGTATATGCTTAGAAATGCTATGTGTAATGACCCACTCCACCACATGGTATGATATTGTTCGTTTTGGGCCTGAGCTCGCACAGTTTTACTCTTGGGCTTTACCCCAAAAGGCCTCATACCAATTAAAGTGACATATCTACATATAAGCACTTCACCTTTCCCTTTCCCAGGCGATGTAGGACTTGTGTACCCGTAGTTAGCCAGTATGGTAGCCTGTCAATATCTCTTGCACCCGCCCATGGCACACCTGCCCATAAGGTCATCATAATCCACCCCCTTAGAGGCCCGATGTTCCCGTCGGCACATTTCTGGCTGGGTTAGGCTCTGATACCATTTGTAATGACCCACTCCACCATATGGTATGATATTGTCCACTTTGGGCCTGAGACCGCACGGTTTTACTCTTAGGCTTTACCCCAAAAGGCCTCATACCAATTGAAGTGACATATCTACATATAAGCACTTCAACTTTCCCTTTCTCAGGCGATGTGGGACTTGTGCACCCATAGCTCTCTAGTTTGGTAGCCTGTTAGTGTCTCTTACACTAGCCCACAGCATAACCTCCCATAAGGTCATCATAATCCACCCCCTTTGGAGGCCCGACATCCCCGTCGACACACTTCCGGCCGGTTTAGGCTCTGATACCATTTATAATGACCCACTCCTACTATGATGACCTTGTGGGCGGGTGCAAGAGACACTGACAGGCTACCCCACTGGCGAGCTACGGGTGCCCAAGTCCCACATCACCTGGGAAAGGAAAAGGTGAAGTGCTTATATGTAGATGTGTCATCTCCAATTGGTATGAGGCTTTTTGGGGTGAAGCCCAAGAGCAAAACCATACGGGCTCAGGACCAAAGTGGATAATATTATACCATGTAGTGGAGTGGGTCGTTATAAATGATATCAAAGCCTAACCCAGCCGGAAATGTGCTGACGAGGATGTCGAGTCTCCAAGAGGAGTGGATTATGATGACCTTATGGGCAGGTGTGCCATAAGCGGGTGCAAGAGACACTAACAGGCTACCACGCTGGCGAGCTATGGGTGCACAAGTCTCACATCGCCTGGGAAAGGGAAAGGTGAAGTGCTTATATGTAAATGTGTCACTTCAATTGGTATGAAGCCTTTTAGGGTAAAGCTCAAGAGCAAAACCGTGCGGGCTCAGGCCCAAAGTGGACAATATCATACTATATGGTAGAGTGGGTTGTTACAAATGGCATCAAAGCCTGACCTAGCCGGAGTATGCCAATGGGGATGTCGGGCCTGTAAGGGGTGTGGATTGTGATGATCTTGTGGGTGTGCTGTGGGTAAGTGCGAGATATTGACAGGCTACCACACTGGTGAGTTACAGGTGCACAATTCCACATCGCCTGGGTAAAGGAAAGGTGAAGTGCTTATATGTAGTGTGTTACTTTAATTAGTATGAGGCCTTTTGGGGTAAAGCTCAAGAGTAAAACCGTACGGGCTTAGGGCCAAAGCGGACAATATCATACCATGTGGTGGAGTGGGTCATTACACTATGTTATTGTTATGCATTGGTGACATGATTTTGTGCCTATGTGGAAACATGTTGCTCATATCACTGATTTTACATTCCCTTGTTATATGCATTAACTTCCATGTTTAATGCTATGCGTATTTCATTTTCACGTGACATATGGTGTTTAGGTAGGACTTTCCTTTTGCTCAGTTTGGGAGAGCATAAGCTAGTATCATGTTCCTTTTGTTTGCACGTAGTGTTTTTACAGGTTTTTGCAGTGGTTTCGTAGTGGAATTCCTTGCTAGGGAGTTACCACATCTTGTTTCATTTTGGCTTATCCACTCCCCTAAGGTGGGGTGATAAGCACCAAATATTGTATATTTAAGCACCCTTAATTGCATTAGATAAGCCCATTATTTGATCTTTGTATATAGATTATTTTTATTTTTGTGTTTTTGTGTTTTTGCAGGTTTAATTGCTAAAAAGAAATAAAAATAAGGTCTTAAGGGTTTTTGAAGAATAAGTCATATTGGGCCTAAATATCATGTGGTTTTCAAGAAAAGATGGCCCAAATATGTAATGGATACAGTCAGCACTGCAGAAGAGAAGAAAGAAGCCAAGTATCAGGACCTTGCGGCAAGCCTACAGGCCTCCATTTTGAATAAGTCAAAGTTTTTAAGAGGGAATTTGAATTTTGACGAGTTAGGTTGTTTTGAAAATCATCTTAGGATTAAGAGGGGACAAAGGTTTGTTTTTAATTAATTAGTTATGGATTCTAAAGGGGGATTGTGTGGAAGAGGATTTTCTTTAGGGTTTTATGTTGATTTTTGCAACAATGGGGCTGCAAAGGAAATCTTTCTCTTTTTTAATCCTTGAAGTTACTACCATGTCCATAAGGAACTAACTCCCTTCCTAGGGAGTTGATGTAACCTAGACCAAGTAAATATGTTGTAATTGATATTTCAATTTGGGGATTCATCTTGTATATATTTGATTTCATAAATTAAAAGTTCTTTACATTGAATTGATGTGTTTTTACACTGAATTAATGTATGTGATTTTCATTTGAATATATAGTTATGTTGCTATGTTTATCTTGTCTTAGAAATTATATTGGCACAATTATGCACTTGATTTCCTATAGTGACAATGGGAAAGAATTTATGAAATGGTTATATTGGCATGTAATTGAGAATTTATATAGATTATACTTAAGGAATATGAACCATGCTACACCTTTAGATTAATTTAGTTAGGTAAATGGTCCATTCCAATAGAAGATAATTTATCATAGATAATTGAATTTTATGTGCTGCAATATACAATTGAAGGACCTTGATAGTCCATTCCTAGGAAAGATGGTTCATACCACAACCTAGTTTAGGTGGATAAAACATACCAACCAAAGATAGGTTATGCTTAGTCTTGAAAGTTTTATACTTTTACACATTATTTTATATACATAGTTGTTTATCCCCAAGTTGAGTCCAAGTTCGCATGTTTATGAGGTTTTGGTGAAGTCAATTCCACAGCCTTTTCTCTATAAGTTCAATCCATTTTATTTACTATTTTTATGCAAATTTCAATTCATAGTTTAAGTGACAAATCAATTAAACAATCATCTCTTTAATCAAACTTAAAAGTAATTTTACAATTTTAGTTGCCATAAACTAACAATCCTTGTGGTTTGACAACCCCTTAATATAACATTATTCTACATTGATATATGTGCTATTATTATAAGTGGTACTTTTAAAGTGGTACACATTTGTAGCCATCAACTTTTGGCGCCGTTGCCGGGGATTGTATACAGTTTTGTAATCAAAGTTTAAAAATTGCTTTGTGTTTGATTGTATATATATTTTTGATTTTTTGTGTTACTAGGGACTAAAGACTTTCTAGGTGATCTAATTGCAAAATTTGAAATCTTAAGGGCTTTGGGTAAGTTTTTAAAGTTTCTAGTTTATTCATTGTTTGGTTCTTGTCGAGGCTATTGCAATTTCCTATTTTATTTAGAGCATAGGCCCTTGTCATGGCCATTTCAATCTATTTTCATTATTATTGAATTGAGGAGAAAGGGATTAATGTATGTGGATATATTGGTGAAAGGTTGTTGTAATTGTTGTGTTTATTAGTTGATGGTAAGTTGTAGGTCATCGTTTCTACCACATCTTGAGGAACCAATTGATATTGCTTTACTTGAAAGGACTCTTAGGAAACAAAGAAGGAACCTTAGGGATCTCAAATAAGCTAATCTTGAAAATGTTAGAGTTAAAAATCCTTGAGTGGAAAATGAAAATTTAGCTCCAATGACTCTAAGGGATCACTTTGTACCCTCTACATATACATTTCCATCATGCATTGTCATACCCAATGTTGAGGCTCATCATTATGAGATCAAATCTACCACAATTCAAATGCTTCCAACATATCATGGGTTTAATAATGAGGATCCTTACAAACATCTTGATGAGTTTTTGGAAATTTGCTCCACCAGCAAGATGAGGGATTTCCCCCAAGATGCACTTCATACGCTTCTCTTCCCATTATATTTGAAAGATAGAGCAAAGTATCGATTGAACTCTCTTATTGAAAATTCCATCACTTTGTGGGTCCAATTGCAACAAGAATTCCTTAAAAAATACTATCCTGTGAGTAAGACCAACCAAATGCGTCGATCTATTCTTAGCTTTTCCCAAATTGATGGGGAACTATTCTATGAGACGTGGGAAAGACTTCAAGATTTTCTGAGGAATTGTCCGCACCACCAAAGTCCAAAGTGGCAATTGGTGCAAGCCTTCTATGATGGTTTAACAAAACCACATAGACAATTAATTGATTCTTCGTGTAGGGGCATGTTCATGTCCGAAAATTCAGATGATGCATGGACTCTACTTGAGAACATAAATGAAAATTTTATGCAACATAGTTCTCGTAGAGCTTTTACTTCTAACGTGGTTAAACCCTCAAATCCGTGCCAACCACAAACTCTTAGGGAAGAATCTTCTCAAGTGGATGCCATAGCCTAGAAAATTTTTCAGTTTGTGATACTACATCTCTCATCTTCTCAGAATTCTTCATCCAGTGCTATGTGTGCACATTACACAAGCACTTTTCATAATGCAGAAGATTGCCCCACACTAGAGCAATATTCTAAAAGTATGCCAGAACAGGCCAATGCCATGTTCTCTCGCCCTGGAAATAATCCTTATTCCAATACATACAATCCGGATTAAAGAGATCATCCAAATTTCTCGTGGGGGCAACAAGCCCCACAAAATTCATCATTTCAAGGTTATAGGAAATCAACTCAGTTTAATTCTCAGTCCATGAACTAGCCATTTCAAGCTTCTTTAAGCTACCGTCCTCCTTCCTATAATGCGACCTCTTCTAATTAGAATCATGTTCCTCCTCAACAGTCCCAATGGGATAAGCTAGTAAACTCCAATAAGTAGATAATGGCTGCCATTAGTGGTATGCAATCAACTGTGCAATTGGTTAATACTCATTTCCAATCAATGGCCAACATTGAAACTCAACTGGGACAATTGGCTAATTCTGTGGATCAGCTTCACAAAAGGGACACGGGGAAACTTCCAGCTTAAGCTGTGGTGAACCCGAAAATGAAATATATGATTGATGAAATTACTCCTCTGAATGGATTAAATCTTGAGTAAGTTCAAGCAATCACCACACTGCAGAGTGGAAGAATTGTGGACAATAAGGTTGATGAAAAAAATTGAAACTTTTGTTCCAAAGGATTCAAGTTCTTCATCCAAAAATCTGAAACTTTGTCCAGAAATTTCAAATTCGCCAATCCAAAATGTTGAGACATCTTATGAGCCCAAGACTTCTTTTCCTCAACACCTCATAGAGTCTACACATTTTAGGGAAAAAGGGCTATAAAATTCAAGAAATGTTTGAAGTCTTTAAGCAAGCAAAGATCAACATTCCACTCCTTGATGCCAATAAGCAAATTTTACATCATGCAAAATTTTTTAAAGATTTGTGTACTCAAAAACGCACTTCTAAGAGCAATATTCCCAAGAAGGTGAGGTTAACTGAGCAAGCAAGTGCTATCATTCAGCATAATACACCTCTGAAGTTTAAGGATTGGGGTACGCCGACAATCTCGCATGTCATAGGGAGAATATTTCATTTATTGTGTGAGTTGTTGGCACTCTTGGGAGAGCAAGGCTTTCCCTCTTTTCTTGGCTTGTGTTAGGGACTTCACAGGGAGTGATTCTCATTTCTTCATTGCATTGTGTATGGTTGTGGGTTGGTTAACCTGCGAGGATCACCATTGTTGTCTCGAGTCCTTGGTGAGGATTTGATTGATTTTGGTCAACTTACTTCCATATAAGGGGTGAAGTCTTTGACCTTAGCGTCTTTTGTTTCAGAGATGAAGTTGGTGGTGTTGTCCTTATTGGGATTGGTGGTCTTCCTTTCGTGTTTCCCTTGGGGAGTTTTAGCCGTGTTTGTGAGTGGGTTTGTTGTGCTCAGTGTAAGTGGGGTTGTATTATGAGGTCATTTTTCGGGGACTTGTGTCCATATCATTGAGGATTCATTTGATTCATTAAGTGAGCTTGATGCTTCTTTAAGGACGTATTTTCGAGACTTGTTTTGAGTTTTGGAGTCTTAGATGTGATTGATTCTTAAGAGATGTTTCAAAGGATCACATTTGGATATGGCTTATTTGTAGAGTTTTATCATTCTAGTTATGACTAGGCGGGGTTTTGAGGAATCGTGATCTCAGTAGTTGTTTTATGGATTGATGATAAGGATTAATAGGGATAGAAATGTACTTGGAGGAACTTTATTCCAGCTTGGTGTTGCCAAGCTTGGTTTTGAGATATTCGATTTGTGATTGTTATCGGATGGCGGTCTTGTATTCTAGTTTTGTCAAGGAATTTGTGATAAGGATTCTTATTGAGGTTTTTATGTGATACTTGTGATCGAGGTGTTGTTTTGTAGAGGTTTTCGTATGAGAACAATATTTGGAGTACGACCCGAGGACAAGAACGCCATGGATATTTGAATTGAATTGATAGAGGGGATTGGCCTGATCAACCATTTCTTTTAGTTCAATTCTATTAAGATAGATTGTAATAACCCGGATCCTTTTCCTCTTTTTCCATTTTTTGGTTATTTTCTTTTTTCATCTTTTTCCCGGTTTTATTTTTTCCTTGCATAACCTCATTCATTATGCTCGGATTTAATTCTGGTTTTGCATGCATTCATGATACTTGATTTCCATGACATGGGTATTTTTACTTTTCTTGAAAAGCATGCTAGTTGCTTTTAATTTTTCATAAAGGGCGTAAATGCATAACTTTTGGGAATTTTCCTTAAAATTTGGGGGTTTTAATGTAATTATTCTTAATTTGGGGGTATTGGTGTAATTACGTAAAGTAATTATTTTTCGTAGGAGGGACCATTTTGTAATTTATATTTTGAGAAAGGACCATTTTGTAATTTTTGAAAAATGTGACAAGTGTCACATTCTCATGGTGCCACTTGTTGGCAATTGGGTGGAGAGACTTGGTACCACAA
>JAOTQH010248768.1:0-12077 GCA_025631255.1 Cornus kousa | reverse complement strand
TGAAAGGAGGAGAAAATTTAAATATACCCGTGAGTGTAAACATAATTATATACTACTATATATATCATATACTTATCTTTATTTATTTTTATATAACTTTTTGCATTTCCCATGTTATCTTAGAGATTCTGGTTTTGTAAAGTATGTCATGATGAAAATTATGATGGGTTTGTGTTGGATATATATATCTTTAATTTTTTGTTTTTTTTTTTTTTCATGTTTTTATTTTTTTTGAATTTTGAAAATAAATGCAGATGGGTATTCAAATTAAAACAAGAACAGATGATTTATCTTCAGAATATAGCAGCTCTCCTGGTACCAAGACCCCAAATCTAGTAGCTAGATTGATGGGTCTTGATCTTCTTCCTGAAAACTCCTCTCCTTCATTGTCATCCTCTTCGAATCATTCAACTTCAAAGCCGCATCTGCAACAAGAGTCTCACTCTCAACGGCTGAGAAGTTCTCGGTTGGACACAGATATAATAGGTACACGTTCATTGCCGGAGACACCGAGAGTGTCGTCGGAGAGGAGATCGGATGTTGATCACCGCCTTTCGCTTCAGATCAACAAAGAGAACATTGGTATAAGCGAAGAAATTGAGCTGTCCAGGAGTAGAAGAAGAGATATGAAGCTAGAAGATGAGATTAAGAGTCCAAGCCAGTATGCAAGACAAATTGTGAAGCAAGTGAGAGAATGTGTTGGCAGGAAAGTTGGTCTTGACATAACCAATTACACCACCAGAAACAGAGACGAGCATGATGTTCTCAGAAGGAAGAAACAAGTCAAGGCTAGTTTAGCCAAACTCGGAGACGAATCGAGCCAGAGTAAGCAGTCAACACCTTCTTGCTCACCAAGGCTCAGGTTCATGGAAGCCAAAAACAGAACAACAGTCCCAAGTACAGTGTCCACTGAGAACCAAAATTCTCAAATCCCAAAATGCTCATCATCTCCATCATCAACTTCTTCGTCGATCAATATTAATCAGTCAAAACTCAGTAAAGTTTCATGGAAGCCGAAGTATGAGCCATTGCAGGTGCAACGACAGCAAAATTCATCAATCCAAAAATGTGAGAAAGCTAGCACTGAACGCTTTGCTCATCGTTTCAAAAAGCCTCAGAAAGCTTTGGATTCGATTCGGAACAAGCAAGAAGAACCGTTTGTTCGTGCATTGACAACAAACAGAGCAAACCAGTCAGACAACAAATGCAAGAAAAGTCCATTATCCACTGAGATTTTTTCAGTCAAGAAAGACCCTTCACCTCCAGCCACAAAATTACCTCAAAAACAGGTACTTTTATTTTATTTTTTTTAGATATTCCATTTATTTTTAAAAAACTTGCACTACCTATCATGTATTTATTAATAATGGGTGTTTTTGTTGTGGAAAAAAAACAGTACTCACAAGCTGATACTCTTCCATCGAAATCGAGCACACAGTTATCAAGTTATTCGTACAAACAAGAAACGACGCATAGGCTCACCATTCAAGAAAACAGCATCCATGACAGATCCCGTAGTGCCTCCGCCGGAGATGGAGGGGAATTTCAGTACATTTCAAGAATACTAAAACGTACCGGCATCGACGCAAGTACTCCCGTGTCCTACACCAAATGGTGCACCCTCTCCCGCCCTCTCGACCCCTCAATCTTCCACCACCTAGAACTCACCACCACCGCTGCCACCTCCACCGCCACCGTTGCTGCCACCACAAAATTGAGACAAAGATCCAACAGAAAGCTAATTTTTGAACTAGTGAATGAAGTTCTTGTTGAAGTGTTGAAACCGTATGTGAACTTGAAGCCATGGATAGTCACTGGTGGACATGACCGTGAAATGAATGGGTCAGAGTTGATAGACCGTGTTTGGACGAAGATAAAAAGTTTCCCTTTGGCCGATTGTAGAGTTTTGGAAGACATTGACAAGCTGATCGATTTGGGTTCGTGTGATTGTGAGCTAGAAGAGGAAGGTGAGAGTATAGTGTCTGAGATCGAACGGGACGTGACGGAGTGGTTAGTGCATGAGACGGCGGTGGTGGTGTGGAATGTCCGTACGACGCCAGGTGGACGACGACCCAGAAGCAGAGTCTGACGGACGTCACATGGGTGGTTCACGTGATGAGATGCCATTCGTTAAGGGTGTGGGGTCCACTTGTAACGAGAGGTTGGAGGGGTACACGTGGTGTTAAAAGATAATGACTGTTAGGCTGACACCACACGCGCTTTCTTAGTCTTATGTGTATTATTTATTACCTTTTTAATATATATTTTTTAGTAATATATAAATGAATATAAAAAATAACTTTTAGATAGCTTTCTCATTTTGTGAGTTTCAAATTTGCCATCAAATGCTATAAGATACTCAAGTGGTCTACGATTCAATTTTCAATTTATGTTCATTAGCTATGACAACTATTTGATTACTAGGCCACTTTGGATGTCCAGCGATTTATTCGCTGACTTTTAGTGTTAGTAAATTTAAAATTTGGGATTCGAGTCTCGCTGAGTGTTTTTTATGATTGATTTTTGTTGTTCCTGTGCTCGGCTCAGGTAGTGAGGTGTCCTTTCTTAATTTGATCAGGATTATGGATATGGTTTTTAAGTTTCAAACTAAAATTACAATATGGTATCAGATGGAATCTTATCCATTGTAACTTATTTAAATATAGATCATGACCTCACAATCTGCGAGCATGAGATTTAAATCAGTCAAATGTTATATGGTATTACAGCCCTTTTATACAAACATCATCATTTCAGTTCATTCCTGTGATTCGTAATCATGTTTTAAGGGTTTTCTTGGCGGCTCTCTTCTTTGTTCACCTCATTTTATTTCAGTTCATTCCTGTGATTCGTAATCATGTTTTAAGAAGTTGAAAATCCTGTGTGTGGAAAAAATTCCCACAAATAGAAGCATAAGGAGTTGATTAAACTAACCAGGTCGGTCAAAGGATGATCCTCATTCCCACAATATCAGTGTGGAACAAAATTAGAGGAAATATGAAACACAAACTAGAAGAAAATTCACAAAGGAATCTGATAATATATGGATAAAAAGTTGATTGAATTTATAATAAAATCCACAAACTATGTACATATTTTTATAATAAATAAAATCCTAAAACTATAAAAGAAATTAATTCCCAAATAAAAATAAAAACATGAGGTAACTTAATAATAAAAAGAAACTAAAAAATATAAAGAAAATTATTTACAATAAAAACCCTTTAAAAATATAAAATAAAAATAAACCTAATAAAGAAAATACTAAAATTTGTTCTATATCAGTCCCCTCCATTAAAAAAATAAAATAAAATAAAATCACGTCCTCGTATTTAATCATATATGAATATGAACAAAATTCGATACCGTGGGCACCTTCATCTTGATTCTTTATCATCAACTTGCTTCAATTTCTCTGACCATTTTATATTTTCTTGCCTTCAAATTTTTCCAGCTGAACTTTTCATTACATCCATCACCAGACTTGTAATCGCACTCATTTGCACCACTATTAATACCATTATAAAATCCAAAGCTTGAATCTCCATGTGTTACTTTCAGAACGCCTTTTCTCCATGCTAGTCCGATGCCCCCACATGTATTCCTGGTGGAAGTAGACCACATATCCATCTCAATCACTCCACTTTTTTGCTGTGATTTGACGATGGGAGCGCCACTGAGTTGATTGCCAATTCGATAAGAATTATGATCTTTGAAGCACACATGCCTATCAAGATACCAATATGACATGATACGGATATAATAATACAATAGATTTTTAAAAAATAAAATATGAATATGACGAAAATATATCTATAAAATTATATATATATATATATATATATAATTATATATTTAAAATATAATTATTAGAAACTTATACATTCATTTTTCTAATAACAAACAAGTATATATAAATACAAAATTATAAATAAAACAACCACAAATAATAGGATCAATTTCAAAATTTTATCTTTGTTATAAGAAAAATATAAACAAGATAAAACAGAAAATAAATGAAAAATAAAGTTGATCCAAATTCCAAACGAAGGTGTGTAGAAGAGACATATCTATAATGAACTAAATATGTATATGAATAAACTTATGTACTTTCAGTCTTTTACAAAGTTTTGTTCATGTAACTTAAAAAAAAAAAAAAGAAAAAAAAAAGAAAAAGTTTTGTTCATGTACATAGATAATTGAAGAAGAGAATAGACTAAGAGAGAAAGTGAGAAAAAATAAATTTACTGCGTAGTACTCTGTTGTGTAGTTGTTTTTTTATTTTTTTCAAAATTTTACTTTTAAACTTCTAAAAAATTACAAAAAATACCCTGCCGTGTCCACCCCGTGTCTAATAAAAAATAATTTCTGGACACTTCATAGAAGTGTTAGATATGTGTCCTAGCCTCGGACACACATGTTCGTATTCGGAAAGTGTCCGATACTGGTACGGGACCCCTAGGAGTAGTGTCTGTGCTTCATAGATTATGATCCATAAAATTACATGTAAGCAGTACATTATCCAAATGTTGAGCTATAAAATTGTGAAATTGGTCCATCATACATCTTAGAGTGCCCACTGTTGTACCTTATTTATTTATTTATTTATTTTTGATACCCAGAACTCATTTAGGCAAGGCCCTTTGGACCCACTCCAAGGTAACAAATTGGGAATACTGCAGCCGGACCTACAGCTACAACACCAAGTTAGTCAAGGATTATAATGGAGCGTTGTGAGTCGAACCCTGGACATATGAACCCTGGACATGTGAGAACTAAGGCTCTCTCCTTACCGCTGGACCAAACCCCTAGGGGCTGTACCTTTCTTTGTTGATAACCCGCAAACTTCATAACAACATTTAACATTAATAAATTGAGCAAGCTTTCCTATCATAGCAGGGGTTTGAAAGACCAACTCACTACTATTGATCCCTATCGTATTCTAGATAATGATTCTCCTCTTTGCAATATTTCATGTCTAATTTTCTCAACCCATCAATTAAGTCTTTAGAGTTGGTCTCCAATCTCTGACGGATAAAGTATAGACATTCATGTCATTGTATTTTTCCAAGTCTACTTCTCTCGAGTCATCAATTAAACGGAAGTGATAAGACGGTCACATAGAACAAGAGTTACCTTGAATTCACAAGGTAGTGTAGTTTGAATCCACAAACTAGAAGAAAATTCACAAAGGAATCTGATAATATATTGATAAAAAGTTGATTGAATTTTCTGCTATTGCAATACATGTTAACTATAAGGCTCCGTTTGGTTAAATAGAAATAAGTAAGAAAATAAAAGAAATGGAAAATGAAAGAAAAGTTATTTTCTATCAAGCATTTGGTTAGTATGAAAATTTATTCAGGAAAATTGTATGAAAATATTAGTTTGTTTGTTTGGATAGCATGAAAATGAAAAAAAAAAAAAAAAAAATGATTGTGCATATTAAAATAAAAACATAAGGTAACCTAATAATAAGAAGAAACTAAAAAATATAAAGAAAATTATCTAAAATAAAAACTCTCTAAAAATATAAAATAAAAATAAACCTAATAAAGAAAATACTAAAATTTGTCCTACATCAAAATATTGCATGGATCGGTCATGAGTTCTCTGTATAAATATCATATGATAATATGAGAAAGTGGGACGGACAAATATAGTGAGGTACAAAAATAAGACAAAATAATGGACAGAAACCTTTATTGGAACTACGTTCAACCTGATTCGCATATGCTCCACGCAAACGGGATACATCGGCAATTTAGGCAATCCTACGTTCAGTCACACCGTCTTGATATTCTTAATAGTCTTTTGCTCTATTCTCAAGTATAATAGGTGCAAGTTTGTAACATTCTTATACATGAAATTTTTTGCACCATAGTAAAATGATAGCATCAAGATCTATTTCTATTACATTGTATCATCTCCTCTGTAACCTAATTTGTCCTTGCTTAAGTGGTTGGCTGCACCACTTCTTTTTCTATTTGGACAAAGTTGGATTGTTTATTTGCTTCTCAATCTCGTGCTCGTATTATGTAACTGTTTACGCGGTTTTGGCTCACACGGATGATGGAGTTTGTGGGCAAGCCAGTGTTTATAACAGACTCAAATGAATGAACATTAACTATCCTTTTTAAGTGATGGCTAATTGTAGGCGATTGTGTAGGAAAAAAGAATAGTAATAACTCCCAACAAGGTTCTTTTCTTGCCTTGTTTGCAAGGACTTTTGAGGTGTTAAAAGAAAAGTGCAGTGTAAATGAAAGAATTTAAATGAAACAGCTGAATTGAAATTGAATGGAAAGAAAAGTGCAAAAAAATTAAACTGCAAATTTGAGATTGACTTGAAAGGAAACTACTTGAAATTAAAATGCGGGTAACGGAAAAGGAAAAAGGCTTAATTAAACATTGCAAGGAAAAAGAAGTTTGTTGGAACTCAAATTACTTGAATGAAAATTGCCATTGTAATCAAAATGCTAGAAAGGAAATTAACATGAATGGAAAGATAAGTGAAAGTAGAGTCAATTGAATTGCATGTGTTTTAGAGTGGTGTTAGACCCTTTGAAAATACTATAGACTTTCCTATTTATAGAATTTTCTCTCAACTCATTTTCCTAACTTTTTGCTGGAAAATATCTCCTGCCTTGATTCCTTCCTTTTTGAAATTAAATTAGGCCAACAATTTGTAGCCAAATTTGCTCCTTGTGTGATACATGTTATCCCTTATCTTTGACTCCCTCTTGCTTAGGTCTTTCGTTATTGACTCATCACAGTATTCTGGCCCTTAGTATTTCCTTTGCCAACACATCACTTCCTTTTTTGAATTAGTCAATTCATAGTACTTGAGTATAACAACTTCTTTTTTGTAAACTTGGCAGCCATAACCGATCTTGTAATAATCCAATGTGTTACCAATTCATTGCTCCATATTATTTCCAAAGTGGCCCATCTTTTAGCGCTATATCAAGGCCACTTGTCACAATTTGATTCGTCTATATATATCATTGTCGGGATAGCTGCCAAGGTGCTAACAAATGCCCCCCAAATTTCAAATGTCTTATTGGCCACTCAGGCCGATAAGATTTTTGGAATTTTAAAGTCACATTGGAAGGAAAATTTTCAGACAATGACTGAACAAATCATAGGGAATAAGATAGCAAATCAATGAGCTTTAAAATTTTATTTCTTTCGGACTACCACTAAGTTGGTTTTTATTTCGCATCAACCAAAACTGGCTGATCCTGGTTCTTCCATTATTCCCACAAAGCTAGTTAAAACCCTTCAAATTATCGACCATTTATAAACCCATGATAGACCTCATTATTGAAGTTTTCCAACTCTACTAGCAAGGTATGATCGTGATCGGCCGGGATCAGGTTGTTATGTAGCGTCTTTTTGGCCGATCTGACTGTCATCTCTATTGGAAGAACAATATTATGCCAATATGGAGTTTTTCTGGTGGTTGATCCTCTTAAATTTATATACTCCAATAGAGCTTCTGAAAGCACCTCATCCCAAGTTTCTGAATCTTCATCTTCTTTAATGATTTTAGCTATATTAGCCGAAAGTTACATATATATATATTAGGGCTACAACTCGGGCTTAGATTTCGGGTTAAAACTTTGGGTTACTTATATGGCTAATCTTTAAACTGAAAATTTAATATGATCTTGAATTAGTTTTAGATTAAATTAATCATATGCTCTGTTCGGTAGGAAAGAGCCAAAGAGAGAATGGATAATTGGATCCCTCATCCTTTACAAATTTTCATCCACCCAAATTTGGGCAGAAGACATGAGAGAAAATAAGTGAAGTTGTTATAAAAATATTAAATCACAATATTATCCTTAAAAATCTCTACACATCTCATCTCACACAAAAAGAAAAAAAAAATAGGGATAATGCTAGATTTTGTTTTTAGTTTAATGCAATAATGTTCTTTATATATATATATATATATATATATAAGGCAAACAACAAATTAGAGTAAAAATAAAGATAAAAAAATACTGATGGGTATAAGGGTAAAAATAATTTAAAATTATCACTTCCCTTATCTCCTAACTAACAAAGGAAGTTGTCGACTTCTTCTTTTCACTTCCACCCAACCGAGCAAAACGAGAGAAGTTCATAATCTCTTCCCTAGAGATGTCTCATCTTTCCCTTCTTCTCTCCCTTCCATCTCACCGAATAGAGCATTAAACAATAATAAGTTTAAAGACTTTTTGTAGATTTTTAATAAATTATAAACAAATTTAAAAAAAATTAATTATCCTAAATGTTAACATACAATAAGTTAAGATTTAATAAAGAAAGTTGAAAAGGAAAAAAGTAATCATAGTGTAAATATTATATATAATGTATTTAAAAGTAAATATATATATGAAAATAATATGAGAATTCAAGTTCAGTTTGGCTCGGGTTGCTAGCATTTCAACCTAAGGCCAATCTTAATTAAATTTTGGTTGAGATTTTTCAACCTAAGCCAAATCCTAATTATAAAAATAGTTGCTCAAGCCCATGAGAAATCGGATTGGGCTAGGATTGGGTTTGGGTTACCCAACTCAAGTTGCACCCTTAATATATATATATATATATATATAGAAATTGATGGATCCTCTTTCTGTTGGCGGGACCCTTCTTCTTCAATCATGGTTCCTGATTAGAGTTGCGTCATTTGTTGCTAAAATCAATGGGTTTTTCCTTCGTTTCCCACAAACGGCATGTAATGACCCGAACTCGTGGGTCCAAACCGTTAACCTAGTCCTTACCCGAACTCGAGGTCAACTACGTCATACCATTCATTTCTTGTGTCCATAACTGTCAAACAAGTCAATCTATAGCCCAAAATGTTCTAAGACACAACCTTACAGAGAGGGTCAAATGCACAGGTCAAAGAGAAAGGGTCAGCTGACAAAGCATAACCGTTCAGCACATGGTCGGTCGATCTAACATACAAGGTCGGTCGTTTTGACCTACTTGGTTCAGTCGTTTTGACCTACTTGGTTCAGTCGTTCTGACCTTAGATGGTTCGACCCTCAGCCGTTCTGAAAGAAAGGCTTGGCCCTCGACTGATGGAAAGGTTCAGCCCTCGGATGAAGGACAGGTTCAGCCCTCAGCTGATGGAAAGGTTCAACCCTCGGCTAAAGGACAAGTTCAGACCTCGACTGATGGAAAAGTTCAGTCCTGGATAGCTGCTATCTACAACCTGAATTGTTCAGAACCCTGGACTCTTAATGAGCCGAATTTGATAAACAACTTGATGTACAGCTGAACCCAAATGCTCGTCAATAAAACATGACATAAATAATTGAAATACATCAATTATTGATCAAAACATAACTCTATTGCCCATTCATCATAAAATAATTACATAATCTCTTTTTATACAATTTCCAATGAATTAAATACGAGAATGAGGCCTCCATGGCCAAAATTTACATAGCTTTAATTTAGATAAAATGAAATGAATTTCTGACTACATCGATGTCCTTGGATGCACATCATTTACCAGCTTGTCTCCGAATTCCTGAAAAAATTTGTTAATGATAATAGGGTGAACTCAACAGCTCAGTAAAAAAAGCCTAAAATACATTCCTAAAAATCCCGTGAACCACAACTAAGAAGAGGAGATCAGGAAAAGGGATCATGAGAATACCAGCCACAACATCATACATGAATTTCATAAATTCACAAACCATTTCATCACCAATCATGTAGATCAAGAACAAATCATGTTTCACAACTCAGTACTAGATAGAATTAAATATGCTCACACCAATAAAATTTACATGTAAAGAATAAATAGGAAACTCACTAAAACCATAGGAATTCATAATTTAAACTTCCCCTACCTCAAGATAGCAAACCGAACAAGGCCTCAGCAAGCCTTAACTCTAAGCCCCAAACTCAAATCCCACCAAAAGCTTGTAATATCGGTACCAAAACATGGGCCTTGCAATGATCTATAATTTGCTAACTTTGGCTTAACCAAATCTTCTTTTAGCGTGAAGAAATTCTAGAGAGAAGGAAGAGGGTAATATAGAGAGAGAAGGAAAATAGAGAGAGAAAGAACATGTCTGCCAAAAGTGAAGGGAAAAGAGGAATGAGCTAAAATAAAGCTATCCTTCTATAATTCTCTAGGTTGGTCCGTGAAGCCAAAATGACAAAAATGCCCATTAAACTCCTTTATAACCTCAACAATGCCATAAAATATCACCCTCCATTAATACCAATAATATAACATACATACATGAATATAAATACACACACACGTGCGAAATCATCCCGACTTCCGAAAAATTCTAAAAATGATAACGTCACTTCTTGTTGGATTATAATGATTAGAAATTACATTTCTAAAATTCTCGGCTCAAGAAAATGACTAAAACGACCATTGGGACCCGCGTGACACACAAAACGAGACAAGGATTACAATAATCTAGAAAATTTAAATAAATTCTAGAAATTAAAAAATATGGAAAATCGGTAACAGTACACTCCACCTGGAAAAATTTCTCCACCTTAACACAAATGATAAGGTACCACCATAAAGAGTCTTTCTCCACCACAATGTGAGTAATAATCATAAAAAAATTCATCATCATCGCCATCAAAAAAATCAAATTAATGAAGAATTTTAGTTAAGTTTGAGTCCTCCTTAAACCTAACCCTTGGGATCTCCTTCTTTAACCTAAACACGTCTTGCATAGCCATAAGCATGCCTCCAATATATTTATCAAACTTTAAATGCTTATCAAAATCACCCTCGAAAGCTCTAAATTTGACATCTCCTCTAGCAACCTTTGCCAGCAACCCACAAACTGCTGGTTGGTAATGAAAAGTCATCTTCTCACCCTTGTGGAGAATTGGACATCCCTGACTTTCCCTCGCATCTCTAATGTGATCAACTATTTGTTTCCCACGCATCTTAATGGCACTCAAATAGGTTATGTTATTGCCACCAAGATTGTTACAAGTTACCACCATATCTATCCTAATAGGTCTACCTCCCTGTAAGGACTGCTGTAATTTCAATTGCCATCTGAAAATGGATTTCATTCTCCCATAACGTTATGTAGCCCTTCACAACCCTTTTGAAAACTAAGATCGTCACTCTTCTTTGTAACTCCTCCTTTTCCAAGACCTGGATGCAAATTTCTACTCACTGTAGAAGACTCCATAATAGTTCCACATGTTACTGTATTCCCTTGGAGAATAACAAAGTTTCCCATCTTGATTCCCTATAACACAATAGGAGAACCCATCACGACCCTCATAACTCCACCCTCTGTTACAACCTTATAACCTTTGGAGTCTAGCACACCTACTGAAATAAGGCTCTTTTTTAGATCTGGTATATGTCACACACTTGATAATATTCTTACCAACCCATCATGCGTTTTGATCTTGATTGTTCCAATTCCTAAAATTTTGAAGGCTTTTCTATCCGCCGTCAAAATAGAACCACATTTCACCTCTTTGTAGGAGGAGAAAAAATCCCTATTGGGACACATATGAACAGAATAACCCGAATTAAGAATCCAACTGTCATTAAATGACATACCTGAACACGAAGGTGCCATGAGAACATAATCATCATATTCTGAATTACTCATTGTAGCAGCTACCACAAAATCTATCTCTTGAACATTCTATTTGCCATTCCCATTCTTTACCCTAAGTTTGGGACAGTACATGATGATGTGCTACTTATAACAGTAGTTGTTCATTTCTTGTCCTTGTTATTCCTTGATTTGGACCTAAAGCTATTTGAATTTGAGCCTCAATTTTCTATCTTCCCCCTTGTAGCTAAAACCGTAGCCTCTTCATCTCTGTCAATCTCTGACACTTTCCTCCGATTCTCATGAGAGAGAAGTGTTGATTTGACCTCATTTAGGACTATAGTGCTCTTCCCACATAACATAGTAGTCACCAAGTGATCATACCTCGTAGGAAGAGAAACCAAGAGAACCGAGACTTTGTCTTCGTCATCCATTTTTACCTCCATGTTTAATAGTTCCGAGAGAAGCCTATTAAATTTGTTAAGATGGTCTTGCATTGTAGAACCCTCCTTC
>JAOTQH010248757.1:0-12078 GCA_025631255.1 Cornus kousa | reverse complement strand
AACACCCTAAGTCCTCTCTTCTCATCTCTTAAATCCCTATCTCTACTTAGTTTTATTTTTATTGCATTTTTATTAATTCAAACAATCAATCTCTCTCTTTTGCAATCTTGTGATACGCTATAATTAAAGTTAAATTCCAACACGAATAATCCCTTGGGACGATCCCTACTCACTCTTGCTACGTTGTAGTAGTGTTGGTAGTGGTTTTTATAAATTTAAATTTGACTCAAAAGGCTTTTCTCGAACCACACATTCATTACATTTAGTTTGGCGTTAGAAAACGGCCTCGTCAGGTGGTTCATTACATGTATTTGTGTGGTGTAGGTTAAGATAAAAGTAAAAGGGAAAAGAAAAGAAAAATTGATGGGACCCACCACTAACCATTTAGTGGCCTAGAGACCACATTTTGCTTCCTCACATTCTCTCTCCTGGCTGATTTCTTCCTCTCTCTCATTTTCTCTTCATTTTCCTTTTCTTTTGGAAGCAAACTTTGATCTAAGATTTCATCCTCAATACTTAGTAATTTTGAGTGCCGTTTGCGGTAAAATGGATAGGGGTGGCAATATTTGACATGACACGCTAACAGGACATGAACACTACACGAGATAAGTGGGTTTGGGTTTGAGTTAATCGTGTTTGTGTCATAATCGTGTCGACACGAATTGACCCGCTAACTAAACATGTCGTGTTCGTGTCAGACCCTATAAACATGATTATGACACGATTAACCCAATTAACTAAACGTGTCAGATAAATGTGTCGTGTTCGTGTCAAAACTGACCCATTTAACAAAACGTGTAGAATAAAGTGTCGTATTCGTATCAAAAATTACTTAAACGTGTCTTTTCATGTCGTGTCAAGTCTTAACCCATTTATTAAACAGATTATGCGTGTCGTGTCGTGTTACACGTATAATAATCGTGCCGTGTTTGTGTTAAGGGTCTTAGACACGATTAATAATCGTGTCGTGTTCGTATCAACTCTAATCGTGTCCGTGTCGTAATCGTGTCGATACGAACACGACCCCCTAACACGAATTGTCACCCCTAAAAATGGAGAGCATGGCGAGCTCTACGCGTGTGTACCAGTAATTTCAACTTTGGACCCATTTAAGGGTTTTGCATCATACTTAAGGGTTTTGCATCGTACTTAAGGTAGGGGTTCTTAATTCATGTTTTTCTTGCTCCTTTGTGAATTATATCTCATAAATTGTTACAAAGCATGCTTATTTTTGAATTATTTGTTTTGAAGATGATGTAATAGTTATATGTGAAGTTATGACCAAATGTGTTATTTGAATTGTATGAGAACATGCTTACTTGGTTAATTTCTTTGTCTAAAAGTTGATTTACCATGTCTATATTGTTGCAAAACTTGCTAGAAATGATATGTGATGGCATGTGTAATTTCCCTAGAATATTTGTAGAGTGTGCTCAATTATGTAGTATAAAAGCCCTGATTTCCATGGCATTAAGAACATGCGATGTACATGCATACCATGGGACATGATTGGGAAGATTGTTTTGAAAATAAAAAAGGGATTTCGGGGAAATGTTTGATTTAAAGTGATTTTGAGAAAACCCGATCGCTGCGGGGGTACCAAAGGGCCGGAGTATTAATATAGCCTACGGGGAACTAGGGAGATTGCCCTAGGGTGGTTGAGCTAGCTGGGCCCAAAATGACATCGCGGGGGTACTAAGGGTCAGGGACACTAGCCAATCCTTCTCTCGTGTCGTTGCGGGGTCACCAAAGGGCGGGTTATATTAACAGTTTGAAAGTAATGGATTTGAATGTTGAAAATGGGGAGCAACATCGGCATGCATTGCATTGCATTCCATAGCACCATATTGTTATGTTGAGATTGGATATTATGTTGTACTTTCCCGACATAGTATGACCTCACTCCCTATTGTTCTATTCTTTGTTTGGATTCACAGGGTCACAAAAGGTGTGTCTTAGGCGCCACCTACTGAGCAAATTGCTCACCCCATTATATTTAACATTTTTCAGGCCAATCCACCACAAGTTTGACAGAGTACTTGAAGTCCATTATTTTGCTATTTTTGTATTTAGGCCATTCTTTTGTATATTCACTATTTTGGGATTGTACCTAAGCTATCATTCATGGCCTTGTAACCCAAGTATGAGCCTTAGCTTTTATTCGATGTAAATGGGATTAATGTTAAGACTATGTATGAAACTTTTGTAATTGAATTCAAATGATGTTATGATACGATTAAGGGCCGATACTTTTGTCTATGATTGTAGTATGATCCATCCCTAAATGTTTGGGACAAGTTCAGGTCATTTCATAGTTCCCATACCAATTTCTAATTACTTCTACAAAGTGCAGCACCTCAGCTTCAGGTTCAGGGCTTGTTAGAGCCATTTCGGTCGCACTTCGGTCGACCGATTCTCCTGCATGCTCTCGGGATCTTAGGTTTCGGCAGACCAAAACATCACTTCGGTCGACCGAAATGAAGCTGTTTGGACATTCTTCATCTCTCTCTTTCCGGCAATTGTCATCCTTAGCATTGGAACGTTGTTTGAATCCTTCAAAAGGTATAATTCAAGTGTAATGATGACGTTTGACTATAGAAATAAAGAGTTTGACGTAGGTGATCTCGGGTTCGAGTAAGGACCCGGCTAACGGTTCGGGCCTCCGGGTCCGGGTTGTTGCAGGACTTATGCCACATGGTTCACTAACTAAACAAAGATTGGTTTCTAAGATAGAAGTACATCTTGTGCACAAGGTTTCTAAGCCATCCAAGGGCATCACCTGCTTAATAATCTTTATAAAGGGCATACATTATTTTTCGGGTTACAGCAAGTAGAACACAAACAAATATCACTATCCGACACTGATGATAAACAGTACCCATTCAGTATCTGAAATGGCAAACAAAATGAGAAAAAAGGGTAATAAAAGAAGACATAGACTTGGTTGGAGTCAAAGGAATATAATGCCTCCAACACCTAATAGATGTGAGAAAAACTGTGCCTTTACCACATAAAAAGACAAAGGAAAAAACAAAATTTAAAAGAAATTTGAAACAAAATAAAACCTAGAACGAGAATCCAGTTGAAGAGCGGCAGTACTTACGTGCTAGTTGTAGAAGGTCGATACAGTCTAAGACTAAACCGATTTTCAACATCTATTCTGTCAACAAGTGGTCTAGCATAACCTGCAGCAGGCATGCTAAGATGGTTACTATAGATAAATAGATATAAAGAGATAAGAGAGAGCGAGAGAGAAATATGCGAACCTTCAAGACCCGCTGTGAACAACACAAGCTCTGCAAATTCACTAAGTTGCTTTAGAAATTCTTCTAATCCTGGACGTTCAAACACCGTAACATAGTTGACCTTAGGTTTGCCTTCACATTCCTTCGAACCCGAAAATTCAAACATTAAAACACATTCATTTTGAAAATTTTCAGCTAACTTATAAATTATGAATAACAAAAATGTAAAGCACCTTGTCTGAAGATATGCATTCTAGCTCAAACCACTTCAATCCGCCTTCCGTGGCTTGATTACGGACGATAGTCGGCAAACTAGATGTCTCATATGCACATACTAGAGTTTCATCCAAGTCAAGGACCACCTGCATGCATAATGCACAAGTCAGATTTGAAATATAGTTTGCAAGTGGGCAGCTGTAAAACAACCAGAGAGAACTTAGATGGCAACGATGATAATATGAAAGAAACCTTTGTACCACTTATTGTCACATTTTGCAGTCATGGTTCTTGTCGTAAATATTCTTGCTGCTACAAAGAGGTGAGAGTTGGTTGCAAGTAAATGTCCTATTACTTTTTTCCTTTCAATTCATGCTTTTTGTTATCTATTTTTCTCCTTTTAAGATTAAACGGTACAAGAGTATCTCCAATTTTGTTGAAGAGACACCTAACCATTTGTTCTAATATTTTTCTTATTTTTAGACCCTAATTTTTTGGGTTATTAGCAAAGACTAAAGAACTAAAATAGGGATGAAGTCGCATTGTCTGGTCAGCTGAATTTTGGTTAGAAATGTAGATTTTAGTTCATATCCTCCACTAAAAATTTTTTTTTTTGATAAGTAAGATTTTATTGAAAACGCTCAAGAGGGGAGCGGAACCCAAGGGAAACAAAAAGGCCAAAAGCGCCTCAAATCTTCAAAGAAGCCAAAAAAACAAAAATCTCCTCAAAAGATCTATAATCTCTCCCTGAAACCCAACAAAAAAGAGTAGAAATAATAGAGAACTTAAGCATAGAAACAGGTTTCTCCTTTCTCTCAAAATATCTCCGATTTCTCTCAAGCCAAATGCACCACCAAAGACAAAGAGGCGTAGCCCTCCAAGCTTCTTGCACGAAAGCCCCAACTGGAACGCCTCTCCAAGCCTCAATCAATCCTCTAGAAACATGACTGATTACACAGAGAAGTAATATCTTCTCTCAGCGACATGGGTTCCCCTTGTCTTAACCTTACAGAGATTCTGCAATAACCAAACAGCAATTTATATCCAAATTCCATAGAAACATGACGATGTCATGTACCTTAGTAACCTTACTACTTCATATGCATGGTTGAAGGGACGAATTGAGAGCCATTGATAGCACAGCCTTAGGAGAAATCATTTCTTTTCTCTCTTTTTTTTTTTAAGAAATAAACATTTTGGCAAGTGAAACATAACTATAGATGTCCATTCTTGAAACAGAAAGGAAGATCCAGAAATAACCATTTCCGAAGACAACAACCTAAGATGTATTCTATGATTCGTCTGTGGATGATACAACACATCTATTTTCCCAGCCACCTGTGGCCAACAACAAATAACTTTTTCCATCATAAATCTCTACCTTAGTCATCTTAAGCTATCTCACCTCTTTTACTAGCCAAAATCCAAATTGACTATCTCATAGTTTCATGTGGTACTTTTAACTTGAAAAAATTTTAAGCCTTGCCCATTTAGTCTTTTTATCATTTTTATCCACAACACACCATCTTAGCCCAGCTTTACCTCATCTCATCCTCAATTGGTCCTACTTTTTGACTCCTCAGGAGTGCATATATTTCTTATTATTTTTTAGGGAAAAATTCTTATTAGTCCTACTTTTCAAGCCCAAAGACAAGTAAGTCCGAAAATAAATTTTTAAGGACAAACAAGTCCTACATTTGCAATTTATTTCCAAATCAGTTCGAATTTATTTTGTTTTCCAACATTACCCTTGTTATTATTTTATTTTTTATTTTTTTTCTTCCGGTCACTTCTCTCTCCTCTCGTCTTGTGCCACCATGAGCTTCGTCCAGATTTTATGCTGTAATTTTGCAAGAGGTGTATTGCAAAGCAAAGAGAGAACTATCACCACCAAGGATGCAATTGACGCAAGACATACTGCGCGGAAGAGAATTGCTAGTGCGAGGCAGAGCTGAAAGCTTGTTGTCCAGGGTTGCTGAAACCAGAAAGGGAACTCTCCAATCCTATAAGCGTCCACAGTAGCATAGTTCATTATCTCACTAGCCGAGTGCATCATCTTGGCAGCATAGATAACCTCAATTGCTTCTTATAAATGGCTGCTGTGAGCAAAGACCTCACTTTTACACCCATCAGTCTGCTTCGGAAGTACCACTGCCTTTGTTATACAGATCTATGCTCTTTGCCAAGAAAAGTGATATAGCCAAGCCAATACATAACCCTCATATAGCCAAGAAAAGTGATGATTTTTAGCATCGCAAAGAATCCAGACATGAAAATCTCTTTTCAGTGACGGACAATGCGCAAGCTTTTGGTTAGTCAATGGCCTTCCATGGAAAAGAATTCTATTTGGGATTGGATAACGCAGATTTCTGGAATCAAATAAGAGAGAGGAGAGAGAGAAACAGAGGAGAGGGGAGTGACCCGGAAGAAAAAAAAGTATTTTAATAACAAGGCTAATGTTGAAAAATAAAATAAATTTGAACTGATTTGGAAATAAATTACAAAAGTAGGACTTATTTGTCCTGAAAAATTTTTTTAGGACTTGATTGTCTTTGGGCTTCAAAAGTAGGACTAATAAGGAATTTTCCCTATTTTCTATGCCCCTCAAACATCTGTCTTTATTTTAGCAATGCTTATTTCATCAGCATGTGATTTTACTACAATAAAACCATGCATATCTCTTACCAGTCCCCTTTAGTTAAAGAATTCATTGTCAGAAAACAATGCACAGCAGCAAAATGATATTGAAAAATTTGCAGTTACAGTTAGAAACATATTTAAACATGCGTGGTAATGACCAGACACAACATGAAGTCAAAGCATGATAATTAAGATCTTTTCTCATGATTCTCCATATTGCATTCTCGACCACTTGTAGTTCACTCAGTCCACAATAATTGCATATAGTCTCACAAGCACCAGCATTGAGGATTCTTGAATTCTAAACCATCTAAAGAACACACAAATATTCCAGTTACATGTTAGGACCACCATTAAGTTTCTCCCCTCATACAGCCTTCCCCATCAGTTACCAAAAGATTGAAAACATGCTTACTTTCATCCAACGAGATCTCCTTGTTGCCTAAAATTTAACTCCACAAACTTAGGTCAGACTTTGGATGGAACATAAGAACTGCACGACACCATCAGAGTATATCTCCACTAAATCTACTTACATATAACCTTACATCATAAGCATTCTCTCTCTCTCTCTCTCTCTCTCTCAAAAGAAAAAACAAAGCTATCAAAATTCTCTCTTTAATAGTTCACAGCTATGAGAGGACATGGGAGCATTACACATCACAACCAGAAGAGCAAGTCAAACTGAAGGCACGAATTGTTGCCAACTTGTAGGGACGTAGAGAAATAAAAAATAAATAATCTTTATTTAGTGTTAAAAGCTTTTGTTTCTCCAACCTTCCCAGCATACACTTGTGCTTAAAAGCCCTTAATTTCTCAACACCCTCCAAAGCACATAAACAGATGAAGCAATACGAGGTTAGACAAACTGTTTGTTGTTAGATGCCATCTAGGCCTATGCATAGCTCTCTTTAGGCTTTTAACATTACAATTCTATCACAAAACACTTCTCTAAATTTCCAGCTAATTAAAGCAATTAAAATCACACATTTAACTATAGTTCAAGTCAAAAATTATGCTAAATATACTACAAGAGCTTCTTCTTCTTCTTTTTTATAAAAAAATTCACCCTAATAAATAGAGAACTGATTAAAAGCTATCCAATGCCTTCCAACATGAACCAATTAAGAAAGTTTTTCAACCCCCATAAAACAGAAGTATCACAATCCGAACCCTGAAATCGTCTCTACCTCATAAAAATATGATTCTCATCTCCGTACCAAAAAAGCCTATAGTGTCAAACTAACAATGATAATCAACCCTATCATGTTGATTGACATCCAATCAAAGTCAAAATGCAAATATACAATCATCAAGACACCATCAAACAATCACAACAATAACTTACTTTAAATAGATCAGTCCAAACAATTCTTCATATATCATAATTCAATGTCTAGAGAGAGAGTCAATGGAATCGTACCGTGAGTTTCTCAATAGGACCCTCATCGCCATCACCGTTGGTGACGGTGACTGTTCCACCAGTAAATTGCGCCGATGCGGAGGATGTCGGCTCTAGTTGTTGCAATTCGGTGAAATCAAAGTCAGGCAAAGGCTTGAACGACGGCGAAGAAGAGGAGAGCAGAGAATGGTGTCGGAGGCCGACGTAAGAGAGGAGCTGAGCCGGCGTGCCTCTGATGATCTGAACAAAGATCTGAAAGAAGAAGGCGAGCCAGTTCAACAGCGTCCTCCACACTTGCAGACTCCTTGGCGCGTATACTACTTCAGCTTCGACGGCCAATTCGGCCATGGGCGTACGCTCACCGAGCGAGTCTAGGTTGCAACTAGTGTGCGCACCGCACTAACCTGTACTTCTTCGGAATAGTCACGTTAACACGTCGTCGTCTTCCAAATTTGCAATCAAGATCTGAATCTCTTTCTCTTTCTACAATTGGGTTTCTGTGTATGTATACGTGACGGAGTTGTGGTCTAGAGAGAGGGAGAGAGAGGAGAGAAGGCAATGGCACGCTTATGGGAGACCAAAAGGAATAGTCGCGATAAAGTCTGGAGGCAGCTTGCGTGGGAGCGTAGATTACACGCGATTTATCTGAGCGTGTTGAGGGAAATTTTGTAGTGGACGACAGTGAGAAAACAGGAAATGATTCATTCGCAACTCAATCTGCCAATCAGAAGAGACAATCTTCAATTCGGGCATGTTTGGTACTGTTTTATTTGGGATGTTTTTGTTTATTTTAAGCACTGGAGATAAAATAAAAATATATATTATTTTGTATAATATTGAAATATTTCTTAAATAATGACTAAAAATAAAAATAAAAATATTAATTTAATGCTTTTACATGTTCCAATACTTTAACAATGATTATTGCAGTATTGAATAAAAAAAAATTATAACAAATAAATATTACCAAAATATATTGTTGATTATAATTCAAAATATTTATTTTGTTTATGCCTAAAACAAAAAACGCAAAAATAAACGGCGTACCAAACTTGTCTTCCTTATTTGATGTCTTTGATAATTCCTACATTTTACAGACTGATGCAATGCTACGCCCACGCGCGTAAATTATCATGGCGTTGTGAGTATCCGAATTTTAACGGCGGGACACCTTTTCTGACTAAAATGGAAAGTCTTTTCACACATCTCTCCAATTTGAATCCGAATATTCTCCAATTCATATCACTTCATTTTGAGATAATATCGAACAGTCATATAACAAAACACATTCAACGAAAGCAGCAGTAGTTCTACAGTTGCTTGGTTCCATTATTTCTTGAACATATTTCAACAATTTTGAAAATAAAGAGGAAAATAAAATGTTCCAGAGAATCAAAGTTCTCTCTCAATTTCAGCTTTTCTTATATAATTCTGCCATACAAAAATCAAATTTAACCAAAAAAAACTCTTTTGACAAAATAGAAAATTACAATGCCTGTAATTTCTCGATGTCTGACACCCAATAGATGGCACATTTCAGCTAATTGTAACGGCCAAGTGCTTCACAATCGATAAAAATCTTAACATGGTACCTTGGATAACGAGATCAGTAGCATGTATTTACACAAGTGATGATAGCATTATTACATTAAAATCAAGTGGAATATGCCAACGCTAAAAGTTTAAATGGATTAAAAAAAATGTTCTGATTCTTCTGGATTGAACATAGACAGCTTGAAAGATCAAGATTACTTTTATAATCAAAATTGTGTATTGTATTAACAGAATACTCATTCAGACTTCAGAGTCCAAACCATTATTTTGATTCACATTTTCTCATCATCCAATAAAGGAGCCTGTATTTGCAAAAAAAGTCAACATCCCCTCAAAAAGAAAAAAGGAAAAGGAAAAAGAGAAGAAACAAATGTTACAAAATTGCTAATGAACATATATATACACGATATAATATAGTGTCTTTACATGTATTATACTGACCAGATCCGGAATCTCAAACATATACCGGGCTTGTGTTGGCAGAGTGCTTATTCAGCTATGAGATGCTTCAAAAACAATCATTTCTCCTAAATTTCAGCAAGAATCAAGAATCGTATTGATGGGTAAGCCAAGGGTGTTTTAGTGCCTCCGCTGCAGTAGGACGCCTCTCGGGATTTATCTCAAGCAAGTCCTTTAAAAAATCAATGAATTTAACATCGGAAACCTGCAGGTGATGCTCCAAGGATGATTCCTCCGGTATTATGTACTCCAGTTGATTCGTCTCCTAAATACAGAAACACAAGGATGAGTTCAAATATATGAAAAATAACTTCACTTTGATAGCATGATCAACAGTTTTGAAATCCAGTTTTTAATTATAAATAGTCCGATTTCTAATTGCATCAGTTACTCTAAATGCATGATAAGTACATGTCAAGGAGGAGCTCAACTTCGTCTTTTGGAAATTGAGGGGGTGAGACGGATTCAAGCACTACACGTGAGTGGTTGTGATTGTGCGAGAGAATTAGAGACGAGTAGTGAAGCAACCCAAACTGTACAACTTGTTTAATAAAAAATTATTAAATCATGTAGACACCAAATCTTCTGACCTGTATTTAAACTTGTGACTTAACTAGTGGTATGTACTATCTCCCACTCCTTTCAAAGTGAAAGGTAGACTATAAGACTGCAAGAAAATCAGTAAAAATTATGAAAAATAAAAAATAAAATTGATTTTGCGCATCAAACCAATGGAAAATAAAATTGTCC
Organism: Cornus kousa; assembly: GCA_025631255.1. Lineage (NCBI taxonomy): Eukaryota > Viridiplantae > Streptophyta > Magnoliopsida > Cornales > Cornaceae > Cornus > Cornus kousa. The sequence continues at coordinate 1,812 of JAOTQH010248757.1, read as the reverse complement.
CGACAGTTCACCTGTCAATATGGTTCCTTGCATCAAAGAGATGATAAAAGTATTACATCATTTCATCTCAGCTTGAATTCCTTTTAGGGAAGAAAAGGTTTTAATACCATCTTTCCCACCTCTTCTCCAAGACTACAAAACAACTAATGCACGCTGAATAAGAAAATCTAGAATTACTCATATATAGTCCGTGTTGAAATATATAAATATTTCTATATAAACGTGTAGCAAAATCCTCCACCAATCACGGTGTCCCCTTTGACTATTGTACACCTTCCATATATTCTTATCTCTTTACCATGTCTATATATAAGCTCTTTGTACTCGAGCAATATACTAATCTAAATAATAAAAATGTAGTCCTTAGTGGCTCTCATAGTTGTTAAAGGCTCAAAGCGCACTAAGGCGCCAAATGCCTTCTGGAGCCTAAGCGCAAAGCGCAGTATAAGGCGCGAGCCTGATCGAAGTAAGGCGCATGTATATAATAATGCATATTTAAACATATATTATTATATATATTCATAATCAAGCAGTAATTGCTGTTAATGTAAGTAGTGAACCATAAATTTATGAACTTTGTCAAATATTTCAGAAGGTTAGACAATAAGATATATGATATAGAAACTTTTAATTTACTAGTCATCAAGTAAAAAAGAAAATGATATAAATAAATGATTAAAAAATACAAGGCACGCCATTTTTTTAGCCGGGAGCCTACTAAAAAGTGTGAACCCAAGGTCTTTATGTAAGCCTGATTGAAGGGGCCTGGCCCATGGTAGGTTGAGGCGCTCTAGCTAAGCCTTGACGAGCCTAGGGCTTTTTTGGAGCCTAGGCACGCCTTTAACAACTATGGTGGCTCTTTGTCCATGGATGTAGGTCTTAGTGCCAAACCATGTAAATCTCCGTGTTTTCTCTCTTCCCTTTTCCTATTTGCATTTCTTATTTCCGCATCCAAATTTAACATGGTATCAGAGCCACCGTCGGAAATCAGGGCACAAGCCTCATCTCCTGCGGCGGTCCATCATCATCCCCTTCTTGCAGATTTAAGGTCTCCATCTCCGTTGCCATTCTGTTCTGGAATCCTTCACCACGCGCTCCTTTGCTCCGCTTCCGCAGTCGCCAGAGAGCCTTCTTCGACTTCGCCGATGCTTTTGATCTTGACGCCTTAGCCCGAGCTCTCTGGCGTAATTTTCAGACCTGTTAACAGATCTGCCTTCAGTTTCCGTTGCTGCTCTGAGAGCAATTTCTTTGTGTTCTAGTTGTTGCAAGGTGAGTTATCACCAGTCAAGTCCTTCGCGGACATCTATCTCTTCCTCTGCTTGCAATCGTTCTTGCAGTCGCCGGAGTATTCACCGGCGTGTTACCTGACAGTTGTTGTTCCATTTGGAGCTCTGTAATTCTTTTCCTTTCCTTTACTGTTTCCAGATTGCGTGTTATCACGCGCCTGATACGCACCTCCAGTGTGCTTCATCAGGCGTTTTTACGCGCTTTGCCGCCGTCGTTACTACCTGCTAATATCCAGCGTCATCTCTGAATTCGCCGTTGTTTTGCAGTGGCTTCCTCTGGTTTACTTACAGTCGCTGCTTCCTCTGGTGACCTCCTTCCACCACAGCGACCATTTTCCCCTTCGTTGTTGCCGTCTACTTGCCTTGGGATACCCTGTGTATCATTCCAGGCATCGTCGCCGCCCAATTCCCGTATCAGTCATCGTCTCTTCATCCTTGGTTCGTTTTGTTGGAGCTCTGTTTTGGGTTGTATTATTTTATTTGTTTTGGGCAGTGTGTCTGCCTGTATTAGGTTTTGAAAACCCTT
>JAOTQH010248746.1:0-12078 GCA_025631255.1 Cornus kousa | reverse complement strand
GCCTGGATTTCCGCCAGGACACAATGGTTATTCCGGGCACTAACCCGCTGGGAAGACCACCCTAGTGCGCACTATCTTAACGACTTAAAGGACTCACGTCCCCGTACTAGAGCCAAACTCTAGCCATCTCAACAAAACAATGTCCCGATTGTGAGGCTAGCATAATTCATGAATAAAAGTACTCGGTGTGTGTTTGTTTGTTTGTTTGTTTTTCAAATTTTAGGTTTATTTGTTGGGAGAAAAGTTCAGTGAATGGAGTAGAATCGGGAAAAAAAAAAGATGGGTATGTTTCTGGGCTGTTATTTTGTTAATTAAGTCTTGTATCAAAACATAGTCAAGACCTGATGTGATACATCTGAGTAGGTCACAAATCTCTCACCATTAACAGGAATGGTATGAGGAATGGAAGTATTAACTGGTCGATCTCATTTTCAGCTCCTCAAATGCTTGCTCACAGCGGTGGACCCAAACCAAATTCACATCTTGTTGGAATTTATATGTCTTATCATAGTGAATTCCTAATTGGATAATTTATTTTTAGCTTAGATTTGTTGTATTTATTTATTTTTATTTTTTTGGAAAATAGGTAGGCAAAGCTGGTGGTGTCAAATGGAAGTCAATGTCTGATGTTGTAAGTAATGAAAAATAGAGTAATTCTATTATGATTATGATTAATGTCTATGCCCTTTTCATATGCTTATAAAGTAAACAAACTATCAGTCAATTTATTAATTGAGATTATATTAACAAAATTTAGGAGAAAGCACCCTATGTATCTAAGGCAGATAAGCGGAAGAAGGATTACGAAAAGAACATGGACGTTATTGTTTTTGTGTCATTATGAGTTGTGGTGGTTATGATTGTGTTTGATTTATACCATTTAAAATAAAATTAGGCTCAAGGTACAAATGCATCTGAGGATAAAAATGAGGAGTCTAACAAGTCCAGGTCTAAAGCCAATGATGAGGTTGATGAAGGATCGGAGGGCAGTGGAGAGGTTTGTGTCTTTTGTTATATTATGATTTTTCCCTCACCTTTCCGGTGTAAATATATTTTTAGATAATTGTCATTTATATTTCTTTGCTATTTTTTTAGATTTTGAAAACGGTTTTCTGAATAACAAACCAAGTAAGACTCTACCAAATGCATAGAATGAATTTTGATGCAAAACATTTATTATATCATATGATCATTGTTTAAAAAGGTTAGTTGTGTTGGAGTGGGGTCGTTTACTTACTTGTATCTAACATAAATAATCAATAAAAGATTATTTGATTAGGCAATTTATAATAAATTTTGAATGTGTAAGTATCATTACTCATCTTAATAATATATTACCACATGCACCAATCATTAGTCTTAACCGACCAAAATTAGACCAATCCAATAAAGCATGTCAAAGAAAAATAATAATAATAATAATAATAAAAAAAAAAAAAAAAATCTTGTAACATTCAAAGAGAAAAAAATATTTTAAAGAAAAAACAAAAGGAAAATCGGTTTTGATGCAAAACAAAATCGGTTTCGGCCATACCCCAAAAACTAGATTACAAAGTTCAAAGTTCAAATAAGGTGAAATTTTCATGGCTGTAATAAGTGATATAGGTAAGTGTTCAAATTTGGGTTTCAATTCTACACCACCCCCGTGGCGGTTTTCAGAAGAATCAAGTAAGAAATAGAATTAATGCAATCCGTAATGACCCCACTTAACATCGAAACCGAAATGGCGCATCAGACCTTCCTGGAATCTCCATTCGATGCAATCATAGGCTTGGCCATGTCTAACTTAATGGCCATGAATTCATATTTGTCTTTGGACTTCGAATTTAGGACACGAAGAATTTCATGAGAGCGCATTGTCGTGAATAAGGCGATTAGGCACAAGTGCGCTTTGATTCTCACTGATAAGACGCTGCAGAAGAGACTTCATTTGAGACGAAAGAACTTTTGAGAACACCTTGTAAACCGCATTACACAAACTAATGGCACGAAATTAGGTCACCTGGAATTCATAAAATCTAAAATTTGAAAGTCAAGTTTCCTTTCAACAAACAAGGCAATAGCACAGGATAAACCTCGTTTTTGGTCTCTAGCAAACAAACAAACTATGGGGAGTTGAGGGAAACAATCCTCCTCAACTCGGAAATGGTACGGGAGTTCCTCACACCTTGATAGTTTCACTCCATGGCCCTCATTGAGACCTGCGCAGGCCCTTTAAGCCTGGCCTCCGTCGCCGTTTGATGACAGAGAGATTGAACAGTGCCCTCCTTAGTGTTGGTGGCCTAGGGAAGGGTGTTTCGGTAGCTTTGCTAGGGGAAGAACATGGCCAAATAAAGTGACAGTTCCCTAATTGATAAAGTGCCCAGCTCCCCGAGCATGTGTGCCCTTGTTCGAATCCTCCCTCCCTTAATTTGTCAGGATAAAAAATAAATAAAGTGAGGGTGTCATAATGAAGAGAGTAATGCAATTGAGAGCATAGTGTCACGCCCTACACCTAAAGGTTATGTCACGCGGGCGTACAACAGACATGACTTGGCAACTTGCATGGGCCGAGAACTCTCTAGACTTCTCTACATAGTTACGGACCCTTCAAAATTTCTCTAGAATAGTATGAAGTTGTCTAAACTCTTTTACACTTCTAGAGTTGTACAGAGTAAGAAAGACTTGTCTTGTACATTATAGATGTTTCTAGAGTTGTAGAGATAGTTGCCAAGTGCCTATATAAAGAGGTGTAAATTCATTTGCTCCTCTAGTTGTAATCTCCTCTCTAGAGCAATATATGTTGTCCGCATTCACACATAAGTGTTCTCTTCCTACACACGCGTGCGCGTAAGCAAGCTTGTCTAGCCTTAGTTTTCACTAAGCTAACACACTCGGGTAGGCTGATTTAGCACTTTAAGGGGACTTCAACGTGTCTAAAGCCACACGTGAGCTTGGAAATGTCTAAGTTTAGCACTTCAAGGGGACTTCAACGTGTCTAAGATCACACGTGAGTTTGGAAAGGTCTAAATCCGTGACAATGGGGGTGATGGCCCTCGCCCAGCTACACCTTGCGCTGGAACTAGACTTTGTTTTTGTTAGGTACATTTCATGAAGGGAGGTTCTTGTATACTCTGTCACTTTAATTGAATTATATTACTTTGTTGAGTGTGTGTGTGAGAGAGAGATCATTTTTAGTACTCCAAATTCTTTCTAGATGTCTTCTTTGGTTGTTTGACTGACTTTTAAGGTCGATTTTTCACTTTCCTAATTCTTGTATCGAGATAACTGTCTTGATGGTCTTGCTTTTGTTATAATTCGGATACAATAGTTCACGAAAAATATTCCACAGTTACATTTAGCAGTATAATTAATAAGTATTCTTATAGGACAAAATGTATTAAGTGATATGGGAAACACTATAAGAGAAAGATCTAATATTATGAGATTTAGCATATTGATCCAAAATCGTAACTTAACATGGCTTATATGATCAAAGCTATCCTTTTTGTCCATCTTATTTGTTTTCAGAAGAGAGGGTCTTGATCAAAACTATTTTATTTTATTTTATCCCCCGGCTACAACAAAATAGTGATAATGATTTTGTATTAAAAGGAAAACAGGTGGGTTTGGAATGTGACCATTAGATCTAATCTAATGGTTGTTGTAGAAAGTGCGAAAAAAAATTCTTACTTCACGAAAAAACAAGAGATCATATATATACCAACCTAAGAATATAACATTTGTTTTTTAGAAGCAAAGTTTGCTAATAATAACAATTTGGAAGGGAAAAGTTTCGCTTTATTTTTAATATGAATTGATATTATTGTCAATTAAATATAAGAGACATTTATGTCATTTAATTCAAAATAAAAAAAGGTGCAATTATCATTTGCCTAATAATTACTCGTATAACATTATCCAAAATTAATAGTCAATGAAAACAATAAAAAGAGTTAATTTATGTAAAAATAACATGTTGTGAAACAAACCTCTAAGAGCATCTCTAATGGCCTCTCAAACTCAAAATATGGTAGGTGGATAAAAATAAGGCACTCTAATGATCTCTTAAAAAAGCTCTCATATTTTGAAATTGTCAAAATTATTGTCAAATATAGCAGCTCTCAAATGGCCTCTCAAACTCAAAAGATAACAAGTGGATGAAAATAGGCACTCCAATGATCTTTTTCAAAAGACCTCCTATATTTTGGGATTATAAAAAATTGCTAAAATGAAAATAAGACACTATAATAGACTCTCAAAATATGAAATGGTTGTTGTGTCAAAAAAAATAGCATTTTGAATTAAATGCACCATTGAAGCATAATTGTAAAAATATAGTATTTTGAAACTATAACTCTTCTCAAAGTATATATTTGGCATACAAATATAACATTTTGCATTAGAGATGCTCTTAAAAAGAGCAAATTTTGAGAAAGACTCGAATAGGCAGCAAAATTCAAGCGTACACACAGGATAGGAATTTAGGACTTAGGACCAGCCCACCTAATTCATGGGCCAGGGCTTTCACACAATCAAATGACGATTTGGGTTTAAGGCCTTAAACCTAACAGAATTCAAACTAGGTTTAGGGCACACTCTTCATCATTCACACACTATCAGAGAACTAAACACACAGAAAATCGAATCACTGCAAGTGTATGAAGCTCACCAGTTTACAGGCAAGTACTCATCTGTACACTCTTTGCTTTGATTGAAAGCATATTATATATAATACATCCCTGTGTTTCTTGAAGAAATGACTATATATATCTGCAAAAGTCTCATCTCTCTCTCTCTCAACAACTCTTCACACCTCAACAAAACTCGAATCCCTCTTCTCTCTCTCCTCTTCTTCTCTTCGTCTCCAAAACCCCCCATTCCGGTGGCCGATTACTTGCTTGACAGACGCAAATTTTCTCCTGAAACTGCTTCGAAAGTCTCCTCCGTCGTGACGTATGTGAAAAGGCCTGAAGAGACCGATTCGATTCTTTCATTTCTCGAGGAAAGTGGTTTTTCGGATTCCCATCTCGAGCTTGTCATCAAACGCATGCCTAAAGTTCTCTCTGCAAATCTTGAGCGCACCATCAAACCCAAATTCAAGTTTTTTCAGGACTTGGGTTTTTCTTCTACCGATGTTGTGAAAATTGTTTCGTCTAACCCACAGATTCTGCTTCGTAGAGTTAATAAACGGCTTGGCCCGTCGATTTTAGCATTGAAGAGTGTTTTGGGTTCGAATATGGATGATGTGTCTAGGGCTTTAAAGGCATCTGGGTCTGCGTGGTTATTAAGGTATGATTTGGCGAAAAATATGATACCCAATATTGAATTTTTGAAGAGTTGTGGTATTAGTTCATCGCAAATAGCTGGATATGTCTATATATACCCAACATTTTTCATGCGTAAACCGACGAGAATTAGAGAATATGTGAAGAGGGTTGATGAGATGGGTTTTGACAGGAAGTCTAAGATGTTTCTTTCTGCGATTCGGACAATTAGTTCGATGATGAAAGAGAAATGGGAGTTGAAATTGGAGGTCTTCAAGAGTTTGGGGTTTTCGGAAGATGATATTTTGTCAGTTTTTAGGAGATTCCCTCAGGTGTTTGCTGGGTCAGAGAGGAAAATTAAGGCAATAACACAGTTTTTGCTTAGCACGGGCAAATGTGATATCTCATTTCTTGTTAAGAAGCCAAATTTACTTATTCTCAGTGTTGAAAATAGGCTTAAACCACGTCTAAGAGTTATGGAGGTTTTGGAAAGGAGGAATTTGCTTCTTAAAAAGCCAAGTTTGACGACTGTATTCAACAGGACTGATAAGAAGTTCTTTGAGAAATATGTACTCCCTTATTCAGATGAAGTTGGTGAATTATTCGTGGTTAACAAGCCCTCACCCACAGCAGAAATATGTGCTTAAGATCATCACAACCTTTGTGACTTAACGATTGAATACCTAAAGGCAGGCTGAGATTGATTTTTTTTCCTAAAAGAAAATGACTTGGTGGCATTGCATGGCAGGTAAGTAGGTACTCTTTTGCACTAGAAATTCACCCTTTTTGTGTGTGTGTGTGTGTGTGTTTGTACATATGGTGTACTACTCTGAAAAACATGGATTAATGTTCCAGGTAATCTTAATTTAACAGTTGTTTTTGTTTCAAATATTCAATTGAGGATTTGAGAAACATGGATTAATTTTCCAGGTAATCTTAATTTAACTTTTGTTTTTGTTTCAAATTTTGAATTGAGGATTTGAAAAACATGGATTAATTCTCTCTCTCTCTCTGTGGGACTTGTCTCTATTCCCAGGTCATTTGTAGCTCGTGGGGCATCTATGATTCTGCATTATAGTGTCCTTTTCAGCTCTGTTTCACTAGCCATCTTTGATCGTGATATCCTCAGAATTTAACTCTGTAGAAATGAACCATAACTGATGAGATTTGGTTGATTCTAGTGTTAAGGTATAGTAGACGAGATAGTTGCTACTGACGAACTTTTATGATCTTGCAAAAATTAGATCGAGTAGGCTGATTCCATCAAAAGGAACTCTAGAGAACCCCTTCACACCAAATCTGACGAAATTTTGATAATTTTTTCCAATTCGACATGTAATAGAGAGAGCTACAAAACCCTTTTCTTAGTGTATTTGATGTGAGAAATCAGTTGAAATCGAATTTCAAGTTGAACAGACCTAATTTCACAAACAAACTTGTGCAATGTTTTAGCTATTGTATTCATTCAATCCCATGCTATTATTAAAGCATAGCAATTTTACTTTTCAGAAATGATGCACATGTAATGATGCAACCAAGTATTGTGTTGCCAATATGAACAGTGTGGTGGCTCAATTTTCTTTTGTTTTCTGTTCCTTTTCTTTCCTCCCTGTTTTTTATTATTATTTTTTTTAATATATCTATTTTATCACTATTTTGTTATGAAATTTATGTACTCTACCGAAAGTAAAAGCATTCATGTTTTATTGCAACCCCAATTCATTACAACATTTTTCATGTACTAGAAGGAAAAGTTGATTCAAGCAGTTCATATGAAATGACGAAGTCAAGCAGTTCAAGCATTTCTAGCTGTTTACATAGAAGACATATCCATTTCTTCTTTTTTAGTGTTATTTATCTGCCACCTAAATGGATATATGGCTTTTATAAAGATCTTATTCCTCTAATTTTTTAGAAGAAATTTATATGTGCGCGCGTGCTCGGGAAGGTTAAAAACTACATTCCCCTTCTTTTTCCTGCTTTTTCATCCTTGCAATCAGAATAGAATGTAGCAGTTTCAGTAATTAGCAATAGAAACACCATTAAATTCAACCCAAAACAGTCGCTGAAATTGATATTTCTTCGGCACATAAATGGACCAAGCAGACAAATATAGCAGTTCCATGATGTAGATTAGCATATGTGAAACAAAAGCTATTAATCTCTCTACAATTCAATTGACATGCAAATTCAGCCTTCACTAATCACTCAAATTTGTTGTTATATGCATTGTTGTGGTGTTCAACTGCTCCGTGAACTGAAAATAGTATAAATTAGCCTTCTTTTTCCTATTTTAGTGAACTTATTTAAATTTTCAATTATTATTAAATTAAAAAACAAAATTAGACCCTTCATTAAAAGTGACGAAGATGAGTGAATATTATATGTGGCAAGAGAAAAATGATGAGTTGGTTCTTCCTGTTGGCGAATGAGGGTTGTGAAGGAGAGATTGTGTGGCTTGCGTTTTGCTACAGTGTATTGTTGTAGTCCTCCAACATTCCACTGCAATGATTTCCATAAACGAATGATAGAAAAAAAAAAATTCCATAAACGTCATTTTGGTGTTATGAGTGTTTAGAAAATTTATAAACAAAACAATTTTTAACAAACAAGTACATCCTTCCAATTTGTTTAAATAAACAGTAAATATTAAACATAAACGGTTACCAAACATCATATTATTATTATTATTTTGAATAATAATACACAACATTATCCATAATTAATAATTTAATAGTCAATGAAAATAATAAAATTTGTTAATTTATGTTCATTATTATGGGAGTAATTGGGAATAAAATTCAAACACACAAACATAGGACCAGCCCACCTAACACTTGGCCCAGTGTCAATTTGGGTCTAAAGCCTTAAACCTCTAGTTGAACGAACGTACAGAGCTCCAACCAGCCACCAGGTTTAGGGCAACATTCTTCATCCTTCACAGGGAAGTACTCATCTCTACACCCTTTGCTTTGATTGAAATCGTATTATATACACACACACATCACTGTGTTTCTTCAAGAAATGACTATATATATCTGCAAAAGTCTCGTCTCTCTCTCTCTCAACAACTCCTCACATGTCAACAAAACCCCAATCTCCCTTTTCTCTATCCTCTTCTTCTCTTCCTCTCCAAAAACCCCCTTTGCGGTGGCTGATTACTTGGTTGAGGGACACAAATTTTCTCTTGAAACTGCCTCGAAAGTCTCTTCCGTCGTAACGTATCTGAAAAGGCCTGAAGAGACCGAATCGATTCTTTCATTTCTCGAGGAACGTGGTTTTTCGGATACCCATCTCGAGCATGTCATAAAAAACGTTCCTAAAGTTCTCTCTGCAAATCTTGAGCGCACCATCAAACCCAAATTCAAGTTTTTTCAGGACTTGGGTTTTTCTTCTAGCGATATTGTGAAAATTGTTTCGTCTAAGCCACGGATTCTAACTGGTAGCGTTGGTAATCAGCTTAGCCCGTCGATTTTAGCATTGAAGAGTGTTTTGGGTTCAAATATGGATGATGTGTGTAGGGTTTTAAAGATATCTGGGTGGTTTTTAACTAGTGATTTGGCGAAAACTATGATACCCAATATTGAATTTTTGAAGAGTTGTGGTATTAGTTCTTCGCAAATAACTCAATGTGTCTATAACTACCCAAGATTTTTCTTGCATAAACCGACGAGGATTAGAGAAATAGTGAAGAGGGTTGATGAGATGGGCTTTAACAGGGAGTGTAAGATGTTTCTTCATGCCATTCGGGTTATTAGTTCGATGACTAGAGAGAATTGGGAGTTGAAATTGGAGTTCTTTAAGAGTTTGGGGTTTTCGGAAGACGACATTTTGTCAGTTTTTAGGAAGCAGCCTATGGCATTTGCTGTGTCACAGAGGAAAATTAAGGACATAACACAGCTTTTCCTTAGCACCGGCAAATTTGACATCTCATTTGTTGTTAAGAAGCCAAATTTACTTATTCTCAGTGTTGAAAACAGGCTTAGACCGCGGCTAAGAGTTATGGAGGTTTTGGAAAGGAGGAATTTGCTTCTTGGAGAAATATGTAATCCCTTATTCAGATGAAGTTGGTGAATTATTCGTGGTTAAGAAGGCCTCATTGACAGCAGAAATATGTGCTTAAGATCATGACATCCTTTGTGACTCCATGATTTAACACCTAGAGGCAGACTGAATCTTTTTTCCTAGAAGCAATGACTTGGCGGCATAGCATGTACGACCCGTTTAGTAGATTCATATTTTGTTTCTTGTTCCTTTTCTTGCCTTGTTCATGTTTCTGTTTTATAATTCTATCTATTTTACCACTATTATGTTATGAAATTTATTTATTCTACTGATTATTGCAACCCCAAGTTGGTTAATTTCGCATGTATGGAGCTAATAAATTCGATGGCACTTAAAGAAATGTAAATTAGGAACTGATTCAAATTTACAAAATTAGATTGGGAAAATTAGCTGAGTACTTCTTAATTGTCCTTAGATTCCCTGAGTACTTCTTAATTGTCCTTCTTTAGCATATCTGATGGTTTGTTGTTGTTGTTGTTTTTTTTTTTTTTTTTTTTTTTATACAAATTTGCACTCTTTCTGAACTTCTTAGATGATGGATTATTTTGTGGAACTCTGTTACATTCTTGAGATTGGATTGACAAGAGATTAAGCACTAAAGTAGAGAAGGTCTTAGAAACTTCTCAGGGGAACTTCCCTGTGTTTGTGTTTCTTACCTACCAAAAAGAAGAGTTGATTGTGAGGATTTATCCCACGGCACATGTAAACCATTCGTGAAAAGAAGGGGTCGTTAGGGTTTACTTCTCATTCAAGCTATCCATAGAATCAAACTCTGTAGCTGATCTCATTCAGATGATTCTGAGCTACTATTGTTATTACAGATTCAAACTCTCTAATATTTGATATGAGAAACCAATTGAAATTGAATTTCAAGTTGAACAGACCTAATTTCAGAAACAAAGGTGTGCAAATTGAATTTCAATATTTGATATGGTATGTTTGGGAGAACCAAATATGAAATTTACTTTAACAGAGATTGATTGGAGTAAAACACAAAATTAGGGAAGTGTGAGAGTTCTTGAGAGGTAGAGAAACTGCTTCTTCAAGCATCCTCATCCTCTGTTTTGTTATTCTGCTTAAACCAACTCTACATTGTTATGCAGTAAATTTTTCTTCAATATGTTTTCTGAAAACAAGACAACAAGCATCAAGGTAAATCCATTCATAAAATCCGTTAGTTTTGACAAGTTTCAAATGATTTCCTGAGTTATTTATTATATAAACAGTCTCACATTTCTTTCAACTATGATCATTCATTTTCATTAACGAAGTCACGCAAGCTGCAAACCTGGACAAGAATTTTGATTGAATTGGACCACCAAGTAACTATGCCGTTGGACTATCTAATAATTTCTTAAGAAAATGACTCGATCCAAAATAGTCACTGAAATTGACATTTCCTCAAACAAATACAGTAATGTCCAACTGCTCCAGTGAATTGAAAATACTATATTCATTATTAATTGTAGCCGTGGGATATAAATTAAATTAGCCTTCTTTTCCCTATTTTAGTGAAATTATTTAATTTTTTCAGTTATTATTAAATATCATCAAGGTATGTGATACTTCATTAAAAGTGGTGAAGATGAGTGAATATTATATGTGGTGAGAGAAAAATGATGAGCAGGTTCTTCCTGTTAGCGAATGAGGGCAATGGAGAAGATTGGTTTTAGGGAAAGAGATGAACAGGTTCAGAGATTGTGTGGCTTTCGTTTTGCTACAGTGAATTATTTTTGCAGTCGTCGTGTAGTCCTCCAGCATTCCACAGTTTCCACAATAAACACAAACGCATAAACGTCATTTTGGCCTTTATAAAATTATGCCTTAGCTATAGTGTTCACAAAATTTATAAACGAAATAAGCTTTACAAAACAAGTTTATCCTTCGAATTTGTTTAAATATACCGTAAACATTAAACATAAACGGTTACCAGACAAATTCTAATGTCAAGTTTTTCTTTATTTTGAGTAATAATACACAACATCATCCATAACAAATAGTCAATGAGAATAACAAAAATTATGTAAAATAAAATGACATGAGACTTGTGAACCAAATCTTATTATGGGCAAATAATGAAAAGGGTTAATTACAACGACACTTCCTGAAATTTGATGTATTGAAAATCATATACAACTTATTTATTTTTTGGTCAAAGACACTCCTGTGATAATTTTAATCCAAACAAGCCCTTAAAATGTTAGAAAAGACGAAATTACCCTTCAATATTTAATTCATTATTGTATCAGAACTCATGAAAAGTCAAATTTGCCTATTAGAGAGAGTGCACCAGCCACCCTCAGGGACGCTGATGAAAAAGACTAATTGGGAACAAAACTCAAAACATAGGACCAGCCCACCTAATATTTGGGCCAGGTGGTCCGGGACTTTCACTAAATCAGACATTTTTCAGACCAAGGCCTTAAACCTCTAGTTGCAAAGCTGAAGTATCCTAACGTCATACAGATCTCGAACCAGGTTTAGGGCAACACTATTCATCCTTCAAACACTCTCACAGAACCAGAGAGAAAATCGAATCACTGCAAATCCATGAAGCTCCACACTTTACAGGCAAGTACTCATCTCTACACTCTTTGCTTTGATTGAAAGCATATTATATATATATATAATACATCAGTGGGTTTCTTCAAGAAATGACTATATATATCTGCAAAAGTCTCATCTCTCTGTCTCTCAACAACTCTTCACACCTCAACAAAACTCGAATCCCTCTTCTCTCTCTCCTCTTCTTCTCTTCGTCTCCAAA
>JAOTQH010248745.1:0-21780 GCA_025631255.1 Cornus kousa | reverse complement strand
ACTCTAGCACAAATTACATATTTATCTATTTATTATGAGTTTTTAATATAATGAAGGAAATCTAATTAGACAACGATATATTTAAAGAAAATAAAATATTTTTTTAAGAGGGTTTATATAAAACTCTAATACAAATTACTTATTTATGTATTTATTTTGAGTTTTTTAATAAAAGAAAATATAACTATACAAGAATTGTTAATATAAAAAAAATTTAATAATTGATATAGAAAAATAAAATACTTTTTCTAACACTCTACCACAAATTACAAAAATCTAATTAGATAAGGATATATATATTTAGAGAAATAAATAATTTATATAAAATTCTAGCACAAATTACCTATTTTATTTGCAATGAAACTCTATCACATTAAATAAAAGGATATATTTAAATAGTTTTTATAAAATTCTAACACAAATTACCAAAACTTTATCAAAAATTAACTATTTTATTTTCTTTAAACTCAATCACATATAACTTGTATTTATCTATTTATTATGAGTTTTCTAATAAAAGGAAATCTAATTAAACAAGGATATACTTCAAGAAAATAAAACAATTTCTATAACTCTATCACATTAGATTAGGATATATTTAAAGATAATATATAATAATACAGTAATACATATAAATAAAATATAAAAGTTAAAGAATTTGAACATTTGTGCATTTATTTTTTAATATAAAAATATTTATTAATTAATATAAAAAGAGAACTTTATCACATATAGGTATATAAGTTTTGTATATATCTATTTATTATGAGTTTTTTAATAAAAGAAAATCTAAACTCTACCACAAATTAACTATTTTATTTTCTATAAAACTTTATCAGATTAGACAAGAATATATTTAAAGAAAATAAAATATAACTAGGGTAGTTCAAAAACCACAAACTCCATATAATAAATTTTTATATCAATTTCAATCTAATATATTATTAGTATAATTGAATTTTATTTTAAAATTTAATTAAAAATTAATATAATTAAATTTATATTGTGTATATTAAAAATTATACTAAATTTCAAATTACCTAATAAAATTCAAATTAGAAATTACTTTATAAAATTTAAATCTATACTATTATATATATATATATATATTTAAATATTACCTAATAAAATTCAAATTACCAATTACCTAAAATAATTTATTACTTTGCAAAACTCAAATATTTCAGTATTAAAATAAAAAAATTATTAATTAATAAAAAATAAAAAATAAATATTTAAGTATTAATATAAAGACCTAAAAGAATTTATTAATTTACGAAACTTAAACTCTACCATCAATTTCAAAATATTTCAGTATTTATTTATTAAAATAAAAAATATTTATTAATTAATATAAAAAAAGTTACAAAAAATTGCAATTTTTTTGTAACTTTTATTGTTACAAGCTTCAAATCAACAATTAAAAAACAAAATATATATGAAAACAAAATTTTTATAAATTACAAAACATTCCTTTTCCTAGTGTATATATATATATATGTATGTATATAATATATATATATATATATATTTGTTTGTCAGATTTTAATTAAGATAGAGGTTGTTTATTTAAAATTTAATTTTTAAAGATAGACTCCTTAAATATCTCAATTGTCATATATTTGATCATCTTTATAAGTTTATCTTATTCCGTATATCAATATATGATATTTTATAAACCCAAAGAGAGCAAGAGAGAATAGGGTTATACAGAGTGTTTGACATCTGACGTTGTGCCTTTCTGTAATAGTCGGAGAAGGGACGGTGATCGAAAATTTATGTAAAAAGGAAGAATTAGCTATATCAGGCAAGTTAATTTTACTTGGTACTAGTAGACTTGTATATATTTGTGACTTTGCATACATGTATTTTTTGTAAATCTTTATAGATGTGTTAATGGGTTATAATATATTATTGTGATGTTAATATAGGTTGGCAGCATTATGAATAATAAATTGTATGGAGTTAAACAATTATAATATTAAATTACTCGTTACCACCTGATAGTTTATTTGTGTATGTTTCACTGTGAAATCATGTTTGTAGAATTGTTGTAACATAATTATGGGTTAGGGAGATCATATATGTGACTGGCATGTGTACGAATGTATATGTATATATACAGTGTAATTGAGAATACACTGATTGGTGAAACTGGTTTCTTATGTGAGTTGTTATGTGTGATAAATATATTGTATTATATTATATATGAATCTGATTTGTGGTAATTATATATCTTCTTTTATGAAAGAGAATTAGAAACCAGAGCATGTTGGAAGGGTTTGCTAGAATATATATATTTTATAGAGTAAATTAATATATAGTTAAAGTTTTAGACTCACTGCCATGCTTCAAATCAGCTCTATGACTACCGTTAGTTTTAAGGTGAATATTGGAATCAATAAACTGACTATATGCTCTTTGAGAAAAAAGATTACAGAGATGATTGTGGGGGAAGAAGACCCCCACTTTAGTGTCTTTTATACGAAAACCTACTCTCGGAAGCTCGGGTGAAGATCACACCCGGGTTCAACGAAATAAAATAATATATTTAATTATTATTTTCAATTAGTTTTAAATTAGAAAATTTAAGGAAAAATATTTTTAGTATTCCAAAAATTATTAAAAATTCCAAAGTATTATCTTTTTGTATAATGAACTTAGTTTTGATGAAATCCAGATTTTTAAATGTTATTTGGGTAGTTTTAAAAAATAAAAACCCAAAAAAGTATTATCTTTTAGCACTAAAAGGGAGAGTAGGAAAACTATTATGAGTTAGATTTTGAAATTTTGCAAGGACTTATATCTAATATTAAACTATGTCCAGAATTTTTGTACTGTCACTGGTTAGGTCTTTAGTGTTCTGTTTTTAATATAAAAGTGTATTTTGGTGTATTAATTATTAATTTATTGTTATTATTAATGTCTTCCATAATTCACTATAATTATTAATTAATGGGTAACTTTGGATTAGTCGGAGGGATAGTCAGGAACTGACCCTATGATGACTTTTTGGGTATGGTCGGGGACCTACCTATTTGGGAGTGCACTATACTTTTATTATGGCTATGGGCTTAATGTGCCCTTATTGTGTGGACGTGGCCCGAGATCAGGGAAGTAGACATACAACCCAGTCACACGTGTATTTTCAGTAGTCAGACACTAAACAATTCACACCACTTTGTTAGAGGGGAGCCTGGGACTCATGTGAAATATGTGGACTTAATAAAAATTAAATGATGGTTATTGAGTTTATAATTAACTTGTGTTATGCATATTTGACTATTGCATTTATTTGAGTTGCATATATATATATATATATATATATATATATGGGTATACAAAGTAAGGTTAGCCTGTTGAACGATCATTGTGTTTAGCATTTTTTCTTGAGCTTGTGAGCTCACCCCATTATCACATTTTTGGTACATGTTGAATAGGAATGTGATGAGATCACATGATGGCGATAGATATTAGCCCGTTACGCATTTATTTGTTTTAGCTTAGTTTTTCTCTATTTTGATAATTGTAATAAGGATTATGTTATTTTTGTGGAACGGTATGTAGTTGGTTTAGAGAACTTGGTTTTATTTAGACAATGTTATTATTATCTCTGAAGCTTTTATGTAATAAATTGTTAGATGGAGTTTCCCTTCAATTTATTTTTTATTGTGGATAATTGTTGAGGTTTAGATTATGTTGTACTCTAAATTTTAGTGTGATACAAGGGTTCTTATATTTAACATTTTGGGGTGTGACAGTTTAAAATCAGAGCCTAGGTTAAGAA
The DNA here is from genome assembly GCA_025631255.1 of Cornus kousa. NCBI lineage: Eukaryota > Viridiplantae > Streptophyta > Magnoliopsida > Cornales > Cornaceae > Cornus > Cornus kousa. The sequence continues at coordinate 17,993 of JAOTQH010248745.1, read as the reverse complement.
TTACCTGACTAAGAGAAGTGATAATAATAATAGGAGCATATAGTTATACGAATTATCCATTCTCTTACCATGCTCCAGTTTAGTTTAAAGTACAATTACTTGTGAGACTTATTATTGATATTTTTTACTGAAAATAGGATGTCAGGAGGTGGAAGAGGCAGAGGATGACCTGCTAGAGATATACGCTATTTTATTTAGGGAGGCGCCGGTCATGGTGGTGTTGACCATGACAATGTTCCGTTGAAGGATGCACCTCATGCGCCGAATCTTATGATTGGATTCATTAGAGATATACGCAAATTGGGAGCTATTGAATTTGTCAAACCTACCAATCCACTTGATGCCAAAAAGTGGATTGAAGATATAGAGAAATATTTTGAGATGATGGACTGCACTGAGGTACAGAAGAGGAAGATTGGTGCTTTTTTCTTATCTAGTGAGGCGTGCTAGTGGTGGCAGTCACAGACCAGGATTGTTGGGGACATTACAGCTATGACATGGGACGATTTTAAAACTTGGTTCAACGATAAATACTTTCCACTAGCGGTGAATGAGAAGAAGGCAACAGAGTTCATGCAGCTGGAGCAAAATAGTGTGATATGTCAGTCAGTGACTACGAGAGGAAGTTCACATTGCTATCTCGATTCACTCCTCATATTGTTGTGAATGAGTTACACAAGGTCAGAAAGTTCGAGCAATGGTTGATCTCTCGTGTGAATAAGTTTATGGTTGGCCATCGTTATGACACGTATGCTAAAATTGTGGAATGTGCCATGGCGATAGAAGAGAATAATAACATTGTCTTTCAGAATCAGAAAGAACATAAGGCAGAACAGAAAAGTAAGGGGTCTAGCAGCTCTCAATAGAATCAGAGGGATAGAAGCAGCAGACTCGGAGAAATTTACAAGGTCAGTCTTGGCAGAGAGGCAGACAAGATTGGCGAGTAGGGAAACGTCAGAGAGTTGAGGAAGGTGATCAATCCACAACTTTAGTACCAGCCACATCAGTTCATTGGGCATTGCTACAATTGTCGTAAGAAAGGACATATGCGAGGTTTGGGACAATTACGAGCCATATGTCCTTTCTGACGATAATTGTAGCAATGCCCGATGAACTAATGTGGCTGTGCATCATGAGGTGTGGCTGGTACTAAAGCTGTGAATTGATCACCTTCCCCAACTCTCTGACGTTTCCCTACTCGTCAATCTTGTCTGCCAAAACTAAACCTACAAATTTCTCTGAGTCTGTTGCTGCTGTCCCCTCTGATTCTGTTGAGAGTTGCTAGCCCCTTTACTTTTCTGTTCTGCCTTACGTTCCTTCTGTTTCTGAAAGATAATGTTATTATTCTCCTCTATCGCCATGGCACATTCCACAACTTTAGCATACGTGTCATAACAATGGCCAACCACAAACTTCTTCATATGAGAGATCAACCCTCGCTTGAATTTTCTGACCTTATGTAACTCATTCGCAACAATATGAGGAGTGAATCAGGATAGCTCTGTAAACTTCCTCTCATAGTCATTGACTGACATATCACTATTCTGCTCTAGCTGCATGAACTCAATTGCCTTCTTCTTATTCACCGCTAGTGGAAAGTATTTATCGTTGAACCGAGTTTTAAAATCGTCCCATGTCATAGCTGTAACGTCCCCAACATTCCTAGTCTCTAATTGCCACCACTGGGGCACCTCACTAGATAAGAAAAAAGCACAAATCTTCCTCTTATGTACCTCAGTACAGTCCATCATCTCAAAATATTTCTCCATATCTTCAATCCACTTCTCAACATCAAGTGGATTGATAAGTCTGACAAATTCAACTGCTCCCAATTTGCGTATATCTCTAATAAATCTAATCATATGATTCGACGCATGAGGTGACATTGTCATGGTCAACACCACCACAACCGACGCCTCCTTGAATAAAATAGTGTATTGAGTATTGCTCGACCAGAGAAAATAGTGTAAATAAGAGATTACTTAAAAAAAAAAAAATAAATAAATAAAAAATAAAAAAAAAATAAAATAAAATTTCAAATTAGGTTTATTAACTGAAAAAGAAAGATATAAAATGGAAGCCCAAATTAGCCAATTGGCACCAATTCACTCAAAGCCCAAGTACGAGCCCCGAAGAAGCAAATGGAACTCTCACAAAAAAAACAGATGCATTGTGGATTCCTCAATACATTAAGATGTAGAATTAGAGCTTTGGAATTGATAAAAAAGCAACTCAAAAAATTAAATCAAAATATTATCCAATTTCACCAATTCCATGCCGCCAAACACAGCCTAAGTTTAAAATTAAACGAGTAGACAAACCCAATAAATACATATCTAGGCGAAGACAACAATTGATGAATTTCACAGGGACGATTGGAAAACACACACAACAGAGACATTTATTTAATTCCACAACTCAATAAAATCAATAATTCTTCACAAGAAATACAGAATAAAGGAAAAGAGAGATGATACATAAAACTCATGATAAATGAATTTGAATATAACTACAGGACAGCCAACTCGGCATTTTCTCATTTAGAAGCCTTTTTATTAAATATGGCAAGACACTGTTCCATAAATTAATTAAGCCTGCAAGAAGCTCGCATACTTGGTACCTAGGAAAAGCCTTTGGACACAGAGTAAGGCATTTTTGGTGACCTCTGCATCCTGGTGGTTAATCAATTTCATAACCCGCTCCTTAGCCTTCAGGTCGTTCACTATGATCCGTCCAGCAGGATGGTACTGAATAAACTGTGAGAGATCGTAGCAAGCAACCGCCAGCGTTCTTGGACTACTGGACGAGTCCAAGATTGTAATAAGGACCCTTAGGATCTGTGGCACCATATCATATATTAGTTTCACAAAGTACAAACGAATCAGAAGGTTGGTCTATGGGAGCAACACAAGCAAAAGAATTCATGGGGAAAACAAATAAATCAATAGTATTGGATGAATATTGCATATTTTAAATTGAACAATTAGGGGTGTGGAGGCAAAACTACCATTAGAATTCCCTCTAGGGTAAATGTCCATTCTCCTTATAACAACGGTAAAGTTGCTCCATAGTGACTTGGAGGCCACGGATTCGAAATGGGAAACAGTCTCCACATTCGAAGGCAAGGTTGTGTACATCCAACTCTCTTCCTATCCCACAATGGCAGGAGCCTCATGCAGTGTGCACTGGCTAACCCTTATTATCACACTAACAACATCAAATATTTAACCCAAAAACAAAAGGTTTACATTGTCCATAACATATTAGTAATGCCTGATAACCAGCAGGGAATTGTCAAGAGCCTATTTGTGAGCATACGTAGTGACACAAAAATCAAACGAGCTTATGAAAGGTTTTACATCAAATGCTACTACTAAGGATTTGGCTGGGATGCAGTAAGACAGAAAAGCTATTTAACCCCTAAATCCTTCAACCTGGTTAACAAAAGATTAAGTCCTGCAGATCAGAGTTAAGCCACAGGAATTGGGCCCCTAAAACGACTCCCCCAAGCCCCACTTATCAAGGCCGAAACCAAACCAGCCTAATATTACTATTAGCCCTTCAAATTTTTTCAAAGAACAATAACATATAATCTTTCATCGTACAAGAGTTGGAGCCAGTAGCAAATACCCATGCTCCAGTAATTTTTGAAGCAGCATCAAAAGCCACGCTCACTAGGCAGATCTGAAGGAAAGGGTTTTTGGTCCTCTTCCACTTTCTTTGTTTGAAATCTCTTATGTGCAATGACCTTCATTTGTTCTACCTTAAAATACACACTTAAATTTCTCATCCATACAAGATCGACTATAAAAGTGCTATTACTTGGTAATGGGTAAAAGATTTGACTACCAGACATCAGAGCTCGAGTTCAACTTGACATCCACTTTTTGCCAACAATGCCAAGTGCGAGATCTGTACCCAATCTGCCCATTCTAACACCCTAGATTAATAGGAATCAACACTAGACATGACTGTAATGCCACATTTTAACTTGTTGGCTTGCAGCTTGCTGCTACTTCGAATTAGGAATATAGATTTGACCAGTAGTATGGCCAGAGATTTGGTTGGGTTTGGGCTAGTTTTATCCCTGCTTGGGTTGGGCTTGGAAAGATATGTTGGGCAACCTGAACCCGAGTTATTATTACTCCCTCCATTCCAAAATAAGTGTCCACATTCTTTTTCAGGAGGTTCCAATTTATCCTCAAGTATCGAAATCTTTTTCAAAAAAAACAATAATAATAAATGTTTAAATTTTAATGGGTTAGTATTGTAATTTTCAAGGGAGAAAAAGCATTAAATGCATGCCTCCTTAAAAAGTTGGAGTCCCATAGTGTGACACTTAAGATATTAGTGAGTAAATGCATTAAATGCATGCCTCATTAAAAAGTTGGAGTCCCATAGTGTGACACTAAAGATATTAGTGAGTAAATCTTGACCATCTATCTTTAATCTAACCACTTATATACTTGCTATAAAGACTTTCAGCACACACCTTAACCTAACAGCACCCAGCCGTCACCTATGTGAGAGAGTGAACTCTGATCATCCAGTAATTAGAAATTCAACAATAGAGGGATATGGAAAGAACTAAATTCCAACAGTGGGTTTTGCAGAATGTAAAGCCCATAATATGCCATCAGGAGGTGTAAAAATAGGAAGTGGTTTAGCATCAGGTGTAAGTATCTATGCCCATTACTTATTATCTTTAAATATTCCTTTCCTACAACACTATTCGTGTCATGAACTCTCCACTTGGTGCGGCATCAAATAGTTGGACCCCCAAAATAACCTTATTTATGGTTGACTAAACTTTAGGTTGAAAAGCAATAATATTACAAAATTAAAAACTTTTTAACGCCCATGAAAGTTAAAAAATTTATGTATAATTAGCAAAAACAGTAGTATCAACTGATTGGAATGCAACTTATCGACTCATCATCCTTTCTTAGTGATTTAGTGGCCTTTGTCACAATCCATGTCATACAATATTAGTTGTCCAGTAAGAGTTATGCTATCCATTGCTTCATTTGAGATCTCTTTATAGAGTCTCTTCTTGAAGAGATGGCAGAGAAAAAACAAATGCACAATTTATACCTGGAAATCATTCTCTTCAAATTTTGTTATATTATCGCGCCAGAATGTAGGATCTTTGTGCATGGGTGACCAGTCAAGGTGGCCAAGAAGGACTTCCTGCTTATACTTATCAAAAGAACTCAATCTCTTGATGTTAGCTTTCAGTCCATCTTCCAGTTGATTCAGAGCATCCAACAAGTCCTACAGAGAAAAACAAAAGCACTAAGAAACACATATCAGAAAGTGTTGACGCATCCAGAAAAAATAGCCAAAGAGGATGCAAGTCATTCTCTCCTCAGTCCTCAGTTTGAGGGGCTAGCAAAAATGTAGGGCCACTGGTTTTGGACTTTCACTGAGTTGGATTACAATTTTGAATTAAAGAGAAAAATAAAAAATAAAAAAATTGCAGAACACCATCAATCAACTGATAGCATTTATTCACTTTAAGAACCCAAGGTCTGGATGGAGGTTCACCCAATAAAAGGAGAAGAGAGAGAGAGAAGGGGGGGGGGGGGGGGGGGTTGGTTTTGTTGAGGGGTGTTGGGTTTGTTGAGATATAAGTAATAAAAGAAAAAGAAAAGAATGTGGGATCAAGTTTGTAATAAGCTTGGGATAGAGCCATGGGGAGTAAACATTAGCAACTGCAGCATGGGGAGTAAACATTAGCAACTGCAGCAATACCTAACTACCACCTTTGGACCATTAAAGAGACTATGTTAACGGCCAGTATATGAAGTTTGACATAAACCACATTCGGTCACTGATAATTAAAATTACTAATAGTGTATGATACAGTACATGACATATACAATAATAAAAACTAAATCTGTTTTACATAAAAAGATTATGTATTTCCGACATGCGCATCTCAACTGTAACCAAAAAAATAAACATTCAAGGCTCCATTTTGCCTCTCTACCAGAAGAAAAAACGTGGTAAATGCGGCAATCACTTCTCTGATAGAAGTGAACTAGCAACCAACATTATTCAAGAATTGCTCTTCCATGAACTCCCTTCCTTTTTATAAAAGTCATTGACTATATATATGACTGACTGAATAACAAACATAAAACTTTAAAAGCTTTCTGACCTCATCACTCCATGCTTGTGCCTTCAAACTCTGAACAATATGAGGAAGTTCGAGGTCTACCATCTGAGCGCCAAAAGTCTCTTTGGAAAGCAAGTTTTTGAGGGTCAAGACAACCACCCGGACAACCTAGCACTCATCGATACACCAAATATCCCAATTCAGGTGAATATAACATAATTTTTTTTTTTTTCAATATAAGTTGATAGGGGTAAACAAGTTGCTAAAAAATGTTTGACACGGACGAAATATGCCCTGCACCGGAGTGTCAGGAATGTGTATGTATACATTATTTTGTTTTGTGACTGAGCAGATTAGGAATAACAGACAACAAAAGAAGAGCAAAATCTAGGGAAAAAAGGTCAAACATGTATGTAACTGATAATTGTCTAAATGAACCTAGCAATAAAATCATTATAGTTCTAAAGCAGGCAGTAATTTCATTAGAATAAAATGATATGAGAATGAACTAACAGAAAAAGAGGTCAAGAACTGACCTTCTCTTTCGTGGAACCCTTAACAACTTCAACTAATCGCAGCAGGATTCTACAAGTGGCGAAGTACTCAAGTGCAGGCTCATAGAAAGACAGAAGCCAAACACAGAGACAAGTTTCATAGAGGAGCTGTTCCAAGGTGAATAAGAAACAAAGTTCCGAACCATTAAATTAGAACATGTTAAGCTTAACAAAAGCGGAAAGAAAAAAAATTTGTCATCAGTCCTAGAAGTCATAATCTCACATGATTTATAAATGATAAGAACACCAACACAGCCTGCATATTCATAGGACTGAATGTGCTAATTGCTAGCTTGGGCGTAAATATGGTTAGATTATTCCTACTGGCCATCCAGAAAAGGACAAAGTTACCTGGATGGACTGCTGAGTTGATGCTGGAGAAATGTAAGGGATGAGCAGCTTCACCCCATCTGCTTGAACAAATGAAGCTCTGACCAAAGGCTCCTTCAATAATGTTGCCAGGCAATTGATAGCTACTGGGATGCCACGACTAGGATGGGAAGGATTCTTTAGCTGCACAATTAATCATGGATCATTATGGATGCAAAGACTAGTATCACGAGAAATAAATCTTTACACCTGAATATATGGAACCATATTTGAAAGAAAATAATTGAGAGTTCACTAAGAGAATATAACTCACTTCAAACCTTTTGTATATACAAACTTTTAACACAGGTTATACATTTACAAAATAATAATAAAAAAGAAGTAGTTAAGATTTTGTTCTTATATAGCAAATAATATCATATATAAGTGTTTAGTTCAAGAATGACATATTTTGTAATTTTTCTCTAAGGAAAAACAGGGTAGAGATTGCAAAATGCTTCAATACATTCCAAATTAATTAGTGTACTATTTTCCATTTTTTTTCCTCTTTCATCACCCCCCTCCTTCCTTCTTTCTCTTCTTCAAGCTTTTCACTTCTTAAGGTATTTAAATGTTAACTGCCAGAATAATTTTTTTATATATTTTTTAAGTATGTATTTGTCTCCCCATAAAATCCCGTGTTATATCTTAAGGCATACAGTCCAACCACCCGACAAAGGTTAAGCAACCACACACTAGATAAGCAAAGCTTAAATAGGAGATTGAGATACAAGGACGTCTCTAACCAAGGTGTTAAATTGGTCAAACCTGAGATACAACATACAAGAAAATCACATTTAAAGCAGCATATTATACTCTGTAGAAAAACCTGCGCACAAAGCCATTCCACCAGTCCCTTCATAACATCATCAATTGTAGTGGACGTTTTCTTTGAATTTGAGGTTTCTCCATTTGCAGTGACACCATCCTGGACTTTTGGCCTATAGCTGAAATTGCAAAAGAAAGCATGCTTCCCAAAGTGAGTAACACCCATACTATTAAGCTCCTTAAGACTTTGAACAATCCTGTGGGAAGATCATGATTTAATTACCTTACTATCAAGGACAGAATCTTACAGCTCTTCTCCTGTATAAACCAGTTACCTCTCCAGAGCAACCTGAAAATGGAAAAAAAAATTGTGAAATACTGAAATATGATAGTTTCCATTTATTTGACCAGCATAAGAGAACTAGTTCCACCAATTAATAAAACTATTGCCAATTGAGAGTAATACCGATTTCATTAAACAAAAGAACTCAAATATATTTCAGAAGGAAAAAGAATAGCAAAGTAAATAAAAGGAAATCATATGGGAAGAGAAGTTATGTACAGAATTCTGGGGAAAAAATTAAAATCCTTCTTTAGTTACAACAATGGTTTTCCAGGAAATCCTTCTTTAGTTACAACTTACAACAATGATTTCCAGATGTAAGCTTTCATGGACCTGGCTCATAAGAATAACCTAAACCACCTCATGAGTAAATAACTTTTCCACCAGGAAATAGGAAAATATTTTCCATCAACAGTCCGCTAGTTACAAGTTACAACTGAAAGCAAGAATAACAATTTAAACAGTCCCGGCAATTCAGTCTACAGAATTAAATAAGGTGACTGAGTAGTGAGTAAATAACCATCCCTTTTTCTTTTTGTGGGTCCATTAATATGGTAATATCAGTATAAATGGCAGTCTATGTGAATGATCATTGACCAAAAGTTACTCTCTTAGAGATGCAAATCATCCTTCAGAATCAAGAATGTCATGAAACACACTTCAAAATCGGAATAAGTACAGATTCTAATTCATATAACTGCATTATTTCAAAGTTTGTTCTTCCAAGATTCATATTCATACTTTTCTGTATGTCAAGCCATGCTTCTAGGATACTGCTTGATCATTTTCCTACTAAGAATGTAAATCATTGTTACTTATCAAAAAGAGAGAGAGAATAAAAATTATCGCTAAAATTAGTAAATACATAAGTAACACAATACGCAGCAAGGCCCTGGAGGAGCTAACTAATGGTAATCAGTAATTCACTAGTTACTCATATAGAACTTCATATTATTGGTCTTATATAAAATACACCACATTCTGTATAAATTATTCATTCATAGCTCCTCAATATTTCTTAGGGACACTTTTTACCCAAAAACAAAGAGGGAGGGAGGGAAGGAGGGAGGGGAGGGGCTATCCCAGTGCACATATTACACAAGCCCCTTCATTTTCTCATGAAGGAGCCTATTAACGTTATACAGGTAACACAGATCAACTGAGCAAACCTCTTTACCTAATGTAGCAAAAGGCTATCCATTGCTGGCTGGTTGCTTCATTAGAAGGAAAACTACAACTCTAATAACTACTCAGCAACTAAATAGAGAAAAACAGCAAATAGTTGCAGTGTCATTGAATGAGACGCAGGATTTGGAGAGACAATAATGACTGTCAAATCTAACTTCTTTATTAGTATTTAATCTGGAGATACAACAAACTTAAATCCTAACCCTTGATTGCTCTCGAAACCCTTTCAATCTTTGCCCATCTTACTACTTTAAAAGTCACATGACTACATAAAAAAGAGAGAACATAATATCAGTATATAAAGCTACAATAACCAGAAGAAAGTAAAAGCAAACATAAAGATCAAACTGAAGGATAAAACTCCAATGTAAATAGTGGGCCAACTGGCCAAGTTAAGCTATCAAGATGGTCTTAATAACCAGTATATATCCATCCTGGTCACAGTATTCCTATAAAATTTGTCAGAGAAGAGAGTATCGGTGATCCATACTGATTGCACTGCTGTCCAAGATTTTATCCTTTTGTTATAGGTCAATTTAAGATTCTATTGAAACTAAGACAACAACCAGATATTTTCAGCAGAATACTGAAATTTCTAATCAAATAACGTCATATTTAATTTCATGATTAAAAGAAACAAATGGTGCAAACTTGGAAAAGAATACGAGATTTCTTTAACTTTTATATTATAATTACATTTAGGAGTTTTAGCACTATATATCCAACCTCAAATTGAGGGGGGAAAAATGCATTCAAGAGAAAGAAGAAAAATAGAAAACGAGGTAAAACTTATCAAGCTACATTAAGAGAAGGGTAAAGGACCATGGTATCATGATATGGAATACCTTACCCGGAAGAAATTAACCAAACAAAAGCATACTAATTTTTTGTGTCTGTCACTGTGTATGTTGAGTGATGGGGGGTGATGTGTGTGCGCGCGCGCGTGTAGAAAAAGTGTGCATACATATAGAAAACTTGAATATTATATATCAGACGCATTCAGAATTTCAGATATGCAATCTTAACTTCAAAAGCTTTTTGGTGAATACCTACCTTAAGAAAGGTTCATAAATATCTTCGTCGGAAAGAGACTTGTCATGGAATAATCGGGCTCTTTTTGGGTTTGCTGCCAAAGGAAATGAATGTAGGTCAGTAATGAAACTTCCACCTGTAGTCGTAAGGCTAAAATCTTTAAACAATTACCTGTAAGCATTTCATCCATTAAAGCTAGAACATATTCCACTGTTTCTTCCTTGAATATGTCACGTAAGATGCTAACAAACACACGGACATAAGCCAGACCATCCTGTCACAGTTGCTTCCATTTGTTAACATCACTGAAAATTTTGTTGAGTTTATTTTTTTTATTCAACTTTGGTTGAAATTATCAATTAGGATCCTGATTAAACATTTGAAGTAGCTATCTGAAGTGCCACAACTGATAAATGGAATATTAAGGCATTGAAGGAATATAAGTAGCTTTTATTTGACTACGGAACAAAAGCTAGTGTGATGGATAGAAAAGACCAAAAACCAATATTATCAATTGAAAGGAAAAACACCCATACTAGTCAGCCTATGAAAACTATAATATTGAGGACAAGTGAGTTACAGCATAAAGGATTTCACCATTTTCAACATACAAATTCTATAATCTGTTGTACTTGGGCAAAGAATAGACCAATGTAATAAATAATAGCCCAATTTGTAAAAGGCCTGTATTGCCTGTGGCACAACACTACTCCAAATTTTGATGAATTTATTTCCAACCAACAGCTGATTTTTTTATTTTTTTGAATAATCAAGATTTGAAAAGTTATAATACCAAAACAGTTGCCAATACACTAATTGATTACTAGATTGACATGGTCCAATCATAGGCAGATTCCAACCTGACTCTTGGTGTCATGGGATTTGGGAGGAACTTTTTCCTGATGCTTCTCAGGTGGGATTGGCGAAGGCCGTGTCTGATCACATTCCAGTGTTGTTCAAATGTGGAGGAAAGCAGAAAGAAAAGGCTCCATTTTGAAATGAGAATGTGGCTTTGAGCGGATGATTTTAAGGACAGGGTTAAGAAATGGTGGTATGAATTCCAAGTGAGAGAAAACCCTAGCTTCACTTTGGTTCATAAGCTCAGATTGCCAGAGATTGAGTTAAAAAGACAGAACCAAGAGGTTTTCGGAAATCTGGAATGGTGAAAAGACGGTTATTAGAGGAAATTTCAACCTTGAATCACAATGAAAGAGAATGAGGCCCAGATGAAGTGAATAGGTACAGAAGGGAGGAATGCAAGCAAAACTTAGAGGAATTGCAGCAACAGAAGAAGTGTCTTGAAGACCAAAATCTAGCGCTCTGTGGATCAAGAAAGGGGAGAGAAATACAAAATTCTTAACTTAATTGGCTAATGTGCATAGGAGGGGCAATTATATTGCGAAAATCCATATTGATGGTGAGATGTTGAGTAAGGAAGAGACATCAACAGAGGTATAGCGTTATTCTACCAGAAGTTATACAGAAAACTGTAATTGGAGACCGTTATTGAAATATTTGGAGTTTGATTGTATTTTGGAGGAAGATAGTGTGGATGGAGAGATCGTTCGCAAAGGAAGAGGTGGAACTGGCATTGAAGAGCTGCAATGGTGATAAAGCTCCATGACTGGAAGTATTTATCATGGCCTTTTTCAAAAAAATTAGGAGGTGGTTAAAAAGGAAGTAATGGAAACCCAAGTCACACAATCCTTCTCAACAGGTGTCGCTCTCACGCTTCCAGTGCGTTCCCGCTCTCACGCTCAGCGCACGCTCTCGCTAAAATTCTCATTGCTTATGACTTTTTTTTTTTTTTTTTTTTTTTTATAAGTAAAATTTATATAAAACGCTCAAAAGGGGAGCGGATCCCAAAGAAACACAAAGGCCAAAAAAAGCCTCAAGCCTTCAAAAAGGCCAAAAAAGAAACAATCTCCTCTAAAGATCTATAATCTCTCCCTGAAACCCAACAAAAAAGAGTGAAAATAATAGAGAACTTAAGCGGAGAGACAGGATTCTCCTTTCTATCAAAATATCTCCGATTTCCATCCAGCCAAATACACCACCAAATACAAAGAGGAGTAGCCCTCCAGGCATCTCGAATGAGAGCCCCAACTGAGAAACCTCTCCAAGTCTCAATCAACCCTCTAGTGGAACAAGGCATAACCCAGGGAACTCCAAACAAACCAAACATCAAAACCCAGCAATCTCTGACCATATTGCAGTGCAACAAAAGATGATGTCTCCTCATCACGCAACACAAGTAACAACGGTTAAACACCACCTGCTTCCTCCTCGCATATTATCCTAGGTTAAAATCTTTCCCAAAACAGAAGTCCAAGCAAAGAAGGTCACTTTGAGGGGGGCCTTAGAATGCCAAATAGACTTCCAAGGGAAGGGGCCCCCAGCATCAACTGTAAGACACCTGAAAAAAGACTTAACCTTGAACCAACCCTGAGAGTTAGGAACCCAAAGCCAACCATCCGAATCCCCATCTCTGATCACCTGGCTATACAAAACCTCCAACAAATGAGAAACGTCCTCAATCTCTCAATCCTGAACATGCTTCCTAAACTGAACATCCCAAGTCAGTCTCTTGTTATCAAGATGATAACAGTCCACCACCATGGCCTGTCTATGAGAAGCAATCCTGAAGAGTCGAGGGAAAAAGAGAGCAAGAGAAAGCTTCCCACACCAAACATCCTCCCAAAATCTAATCCTCCTACCATCCCTGATTCGAAAGCGAACATGACTGCAAAAATCCTCCCACCCCTTCCGAACGAAGGTCCAAACCCCCACCCCCCTAGGACCACACACCTCAAGAGAACTCCACCCTCCGCTACTCTCCCCAAATTTGCAAGCGATAACTCTCCTCCAAAGCCAATGCCTCTCAACCCCAAAACTCCAAAGCCATTTCCCGAGGAGAGCCTTATTGAAAGGCAATAACCTCCGAAGCCCTAAACCTCCACAACGAATCGGACGACACACCTCCTCCCAACAAACCCGATGGTACTTGAACTCCTCGCCACCCCCCCCCCCCCCAAAAAAAAAAAAAAAAACTGTTAAAAAACAAAAATCGGCTTTTTGTACTTTTCCTTTCTTTTTCATTCGATCTTTTATTGAAGGACCGTAGCTTTTCTCTCAGCCACAGAAGAAGGAATCTGAAAGAGAGATGAAATAAGGGGGGAGGCTAGAAAGGGTGCTCTTGATCAGAGTGACCCTCCCTCCTTTAGAGAGATATTACTTCTTCCAACCCGCAAGTCTCCTGTCAAATCTATCCACAACCAGTTCACTGCTTATGACTTTATTCTACCGTTCTCACGCTCCCGTTTTCGAATTTGCTCTCACTCCCACTCGCGCTTTATGTGACTTAGATGGAAACCATTTGGGACTTTTAGACTCATTAGTCTTGCGGGCCGCATTTACAGGATAATATCATGATAGCAAGAAGTTCTTGCTTCGAGGTTGAGGAGGGTTATTGATGGTTTAGTATCCGAGACCCAAAATTCCTTTTTGGGCGGCCATAATTTGGATGCAGTTTTTTAATTGCTAGCAAATGTGTGGATTACGGAATCAAAAGAGTACTCCAGGAATTGTGTGTAAGCCTGAGAAAGCATATGACCATGTGAGTTGGAAGTCTTTGATTTATATTTTGGTAAGGATGGGCTTCATCAAGAAGCGGCAAAGAATTCTTTTTTGCATCTCAACGGTGAAATTCTCAGTTTTGGTGAATGGATCCCCAGATGGCTTTTGTAGCAGCTCTAGAGGATTAAGACAAGGTGATCCTTTCTCCCCATACCTTTTACTCATAATGATGGAGGATTTTAGTAGGATAATGAGAAGGACACAAGCTTTGGGCTACATCAGGGAGTTCGAGGTGGAAGGAGCACAGTTACTCAGCTAGAGGTAACACATCTTCTCTTTATAGATGATACCATTGTCTTCTGTGATGTGTTAGAGGAAGTAAGAAGTGTGTTTGTGTGATGTCAAGCAATGTCAGGGTTGAAGATGAATATTAGAAAGAGAGATTAATCCGGTCAGGGAAGTAAATAACATATCACTCTAGCTATTATTTTGATTACCTGAACGGGACTGGGTGTGTAGAAAAAATATTCTTAAGGGCGGAAATGAGTTTTCTAAATATTTTGATTTAAGGTGAGAAGTGGGAGACATTCGATTTTTGGTGGATGTTTGGTGTGAGATAGACCTCTTGTATGCATATTTCCAAGACTATTCATGATTGCAATGGACAAAAAATTATGGTGGCCAACTGTTATTGCCTTGACAACAGGAGGGTGGCATGGGATGTGCAATTTGGGAGACAATTTCAAGACTGAGAAATGAAGGATATTGCATTAGGTTGCTATATAAGCAAAATGCGGATAGGGAGCATGATGATAAGTGGAGTTGGGTTGACTTCCAAAATGGAGGATTTGGTGTGATCCTTTTATTAGGTATTGCAGGCTGATCAGGCTGCAACTTTCCCATGGAAAGTGTACTAGAGAACGGGGGACCCTGTCAAGGTAGCTTTCTTTGGAAGGACAGCAGCTCTTAGAGGATTTCGACTCTCAATAATTTACGAGGCAACAGATTGTATCAATTGGTTTTGCATATGCAAGTGGGAGAGAAGTCAATGAGTCGCCTTCTTTTGCATTGCGTAGTGGCTAGAGATGTTTGGACTATGCTTTTTGCTATCTTTAGGGTGCAATGGATTTTGCCGGCTTCAACGACGAGCATGCTCAAATCTTGGAAGGAATGCACAGTGGGAAAACAAGTTTGAGATGCAAGGAGAGCAGCTCCTCTTTGTATTTGGTGCGGCATGCGGTGACAGAGAAATACGAGGTCCTTCAATTGTGTGGAAGCTTCTATATGGGTGATTAAGCATTACATTCTGTAGAGGACCTCATAGATTTTGTGGATAGTTTGAGGATATAGAGATGTATTGTTTTGTGTAGTTATTCTTTGGGTGCGACCATGCACTTCCCTTTGAGCAATTTTTTAATGAAAATTTGCTTATCAAAAAAGTTACTAACCTAATATATCCCACACCATTGCTGATAAAGGTTGAAGGAATGATGAGAATTGAAGTCGCAATGTCACTCAGCTATAAATATAAATAGTACAGAATGAGCAAACGTACTGAAGGAATGATCTCAGTTGAAGTATCACAATGTCCATAAGCTGCATTCGGATGTAGAATGACAAAAAAGGATTCATGCTAGTGGTAAACCAGAAACGATTTACATGGTCAATGAATAAACTATAAGATATCTAAGTATCTATAAGATGCCGTGAGCCTAGGACAGTTCTTTTTACCTCACAAGTAACATGATCAGCATCTACACAAACTATTCTGACGTTCTGCTAAACACAGAGTAACACAACCTAAAATGCATTTTTTATGTACTTCAATACTCGTGACAAATAGATGAGATAAAGTTCAATTTTGCATTTCTAGGTTAAACAAGAAAAAGGTCGTGGACAATTAACATAAAAAATATCCAGGTTCTGAATAAAATGCAGTCTCAATAAAATGCAGTCTCAAAATCATTTTGATTCAGGGATGACAAGCATGGGAACAGAATTATATGCGGGCATCAGAAGCACTACATTTAAGAGAAGTAAACCATAAGACCTTGAATCCGATTAAATCAGATAACAAATAATATTCAGCTAGAGGGAGAAAGAGCAATTCAATATTACATCATCCAGCAGTGTTGCTCTGTAACTTTCTGCTCTGTTATCATAACGTCTTAACAGCTGAAGACCTGTTCCAGAGATCAGCTTAGTTGTCATGTACGTCTCCCATGGGATATCTCTCTTCAAGACCTTCAACATTGAACAAGATAACAATTAGTAAATAATTTAAATTACCATATGTTTCTACTAATAGTGTTCAAATTCAACCATACAAAGCTAGAATGTTTTGGTCAGTCCACAAGGTAATAATAGTGTTCAAAATTTTAAGGAAATATTTTCACTTGCCCATATCATTCTAGATGTGTTAATAAGATAGTACTTAGAAAATCTTAAAGTGCATCTTTTACTGTAGTTAAATTCTAAAAAAAAACGACACTCTATGAGGTCTTGAGAGTCTAGAGTAACATGATTTATTTTGCAAATGTCATTATCACCAATCCATTAAACCTCATCGTATAAACACATTGGCCCACTCAATGTTAATTTAACAAAATATGCATTTAGGGGAATCCCATATCAGATGTCAAGATGTAATTAGCCGTGTCACATTTGCATTTAGGTTTTTTTTTTTTCATATCTCGGAGTTTACATTTGAACGGTACATAAATGGGCACACATATCTGCGAGTCAGATCTAAATCCAAATACACACAAAACAAATTACAAAAAAGAATATAAGTACTAAAAACCCGAAATTGGGTTACGGAATCAAGTTCAAAATTAAGCTAACAATTGAAGTATATGAGTGTATAAAATACCTGCTCGGTAGTTAGCTCGGCTTGATCCATAGGCATCGAAAAAATCGTTGGACCTGTGTGGATTTAGGTAAGAAGTTTCAGAGAGAAAGAGGAAGTGAATTCATGAAAGATTTGGAAATTGGGTAAAAAGAGGAAGTGAATTGGACGTAGAGAGATTTAAGAGAATAATAATCGAAACATATCTTTTGCGAATTTGAAAATCACGAAACCCTAGTTCATACGAACAATAGAATCGTTACCAACAATAACTAATTATATTGTAGTAAAATAGTACCTGATCCACTGATCTTTTAGCAGAGTGTAGAGAGAGAAAGAGAGAAGGGAAGAGAGAGAGAGAGGAAAGAGGAGAGAACGTTCCTGATCGAGGAGTATGTAGTCCAGAGATTTTAGTTGAAGAGAGTCCGTGATATTTATGTGCCGGGTCGGGTCATGGTGAGTGAATAATCCTCGTCCTAATGTTTTATTATACGTGTACTTTTTAACTTTCTGAATTTTTTATTGAATTCACAGTACATTTTGTCTTTCTATCGTTATATTATATTATAGTTTATATTAATTAATTAATTAATTACAATTTTAAAATACTAACAAAAAAACAGAACTATAAACAAAAGTATGAAAAGGATGCAAATAAAACCTAAACTCATTTGACAACTGTTTCAGTTTTACATTTTTTATTTCTTTTGAAGCAGAAAAATGTTTACATTATGCTAGCACAGCTTGCTCTTGCTTCCAATATACTTCAGTTTAGATGGTATAAACTCTCCCTTTTTAAAAAGGGAGTTTGAGCATTCAAGCGGGCAAAATATGAGTGTGTGTATTTACTTTATCATTCAAAATAAATATAAATAATAATTAATTAATTAAAAACTTGCTTACTCGTCATATGAAATCAAAAATGTAAAATTACGACAAATGAAATTTCTCTCCCTTTCAAAGCAGAAGGTGGAGATTTAAATCACAAAGCTTTCTTCCTCTTGCATATATCAGCCATAAAATTTGGTATGAACAATTTTTTAAATCATGTTAAACACAAACTCCTACAATTCTCTCAAAATCTTTTTTATGTCGCATAATGATTTTCCCTCAGAAATCTCACAAAAGGAAGGAACATTTGATTTTTTGATTGATTACCAAAAACGTGCATATCGTCCTACATCACTGGTGTCT
>JAOTQH010248735.1:0-12079 GCA_025631255.1 Cornus kousa | reverse complement strand
AAATTGGCCCTACTCTAAAATAAATAATAATTTAATTATAGTTCCTTCGTTGTATTAAGTCTTTTTTTGACCCGAAAGGGTGGAAAAAATCCGAGCGCGACCGAGTGTACATCCACTTTGTCTTATTTGGATGTCCAACATCACAAATCAATGTTGAATGCTTAACCTTATTCTTACGGTCAACGAATAAAGCAAGTAAATATAAAACATCATCTTATCACCCACCACCATAAAAGCCACATCTTATTAGCACGTATCAGTGTCACTCACTATCTATCTTTGCAGCTTAGATATATCATATATCTTCAAAGTCAAAATAAGTGGTCAAATGAAAAAACTGTTCAGGACGTAGTAGATTGATGGTTCATGCGATCAAAGTACACAATAATAATTTCAAAAGGTTTTTGGGTAAGTCTACACAATTAGCAGTTGAAAGTTTCCATGTAGCCTCTAATCTCTTACATTTTAAACATAAACTAAGTCTAATCTCGCTTACTCTAATAAATCACTTTCAAACCATTATTTTTTGTGCATTTGGATTAAGATGAAGAGTTTCTGTAGGTACTTCCAAAAAAAATAGAAAAAGGAGATACACTAGCTGGCTCTTCCACTCATGCATGTCTTTTCTTAATTGACAAAATTTTATAAACTAATCATCTGCAGGCAACTAAAGTTTCTCAAGTGGAAACGTGTATATATATATAGATATATGTTCATCAAACTAGTTTTGGATGATGTACAAAGTGTTGCTATCATTTCGATTATATTAGAATTTGATTGATACACAGTATAAAACTGCACTACAGCTGTTCCATTTTCTCATCGGTTAAACAGAGACACACATGTGGTTTTAGGAGTTCCTTTTTAGGTCAAAGCTAGCAAGTACAAAAACAATGTCCTTAATTGGTGACACAATATATTAAACTTTGTTAAAACAATTAAATAGGGATGTCTTAATCAAATTATAAACAAAAAGATCTTCCTAATCAAACATTTTTATAGTTGAACAAAAAGAATTAGGATTTTAACAAACCCACCTAAACCCAGGTTTATATGGTGGGGGCTTAACTCTCTGTTTTTGAGAATTTTGGATGACATAAAAAACAGAATCTGAAGTTATGTCACTACACACCATTAGATTGGAAAACGTAAATTGGGATTACCTTTTTCTTTTTTTATTTTTTATTTTTTAAGGTAATATATATATATATAATTTTAAATGATAGAGAATTGAAAAAGTACATTGGAATGGTATTTTTCATCCAATCTTTAAAAATGATATATAAAGATGGATGGAGATCGAGATTTGTTGATGCTTGTTTCTGCATTCAAATGGTGGTCCTTATGTTTCTTGTTTGACTAAGCTACAGTAGGTACTATTCTTCGTTGATGCTGACAATTTCCGTGGCAAATTAGTTCTACTTTGGTTGAAAAAAGGCTCTTAAAAACACTTAAGTTATGTTTGGTGTGCAGGAATGAAATAGAATGCAATTGAGAATAGAATAAGAATGGGAATGGAATGGAATGATTATTATCATTCTTCTATTTGGTTGGACCAATTTAAAATTTAGAATAGAATATCTTACTATATAATTATGTCTCCACAATTTTTATTGACCTAATCCACCCAATCTCTCTTTTTAAGTCTATTTATTTATTTGCACTTTATACTCAAAATTGTGTTTGTTTTGTTAGTTGTTGGCCTAGCGTGTGAATATTAACTTCAACTATTTCTGGATCGATTTTTAAATAGATTCCTATATTTTTTTAAAAAAAATTAAAATTTTCGAGAGTTTAATTTCAGATGATTATAAAAAATTAATGTATAAAAATACAGTGTACAAATTTTAAATCTTACGTGATTGCCTATTATTTGTGATTTGAATTTATATACATATGCTTCCCCTAGACCAACAATTGAAACGGTTCATAAAGATGTGAAATTTTTTTGTACAATGTGCATGGAGAATAACCATGGGCCTACAACAAAATAAAACATTCAAATTTGGTTCTGTGGCCCAAAATCTATTGGTTCAAGTGCTCATATAGTTTTACAAATATCACTACTAATTTGGGATTTTCTTAATTTTTTTAAGAAAAAAAAAAAGCACATTAAAAAAGAAGCCCAAAAGGACAATAAGGGGTCCATTTTATGTACATTACATTTTTTGTTGACACATGTACATTAAGGTGGTTGTACTTAAAAGAGATAGTCGATCATATGCAAGTAAGAGAGATACACCAATATAGTGTACAAAATAGTTGAGGCTTTGCTGTTTCCCTCTAAAGAAGAACTCCTCCATGTCACACACAGTCATCCATTTCCAAGCAATTAAGTAGCACAGAGTTTTGGCCTATTTTTGACAAAAATATGAGTGGTGATCAACCTGTGAAGTAAAAGATTTTTTCCATTTCTGTGAAAGGTCTAAATTCAATGGATAATGTAGTACCTAGTGTTCTAGACAAAGTAGAGAATGCAACAATCAAATAAATACTAGCATATTTACAAATATATATACATGTGTATATATATGATCGTGTATAAAGAGTGCATATATAAATCATGTGCATTACAAAGATTCCCAATAATTTGGATCAATGTGACTATAAATAGAATGTCATGTATAAATTAAATTGTTAAAAAATAAAAACCATATAATTTATATGCGCGCATTACAAAGATTCCCAATGTCAAATTTGGTTTGCCATTTTCAATTAAGGGAAATAATATAAAATGAAATAACAGTATGATGGTGTACGTCAGATCCTAGTTTCTTTGTGATGGCTGACTATACATAGTGCATGTTATGTATAAATTATTTATAAATAGTAAGTTGGATCAATGTGCTATATATATATATATATATATATATATGTATGTAACAATAAAATGGAGTGCGCCATAAAATTTATTCTATATGTAACAATAAAATGGAGTGCGCAATAAAATTTATTCAATCGTGTAATTTGAATAGACGATTTAGTTAACAAAGAATTTAGAATTAAATAATAGATAGTAAGATAAAACATTTGATTTAACAATCTTCAGATGGGTGTTGTGGATTGAATTTGCGGTTGTTTTTTGTATCACTACTTCATAATTAATCAAATCTGAGTAAAAAAAAAAAAGAAGAAGAAGAAGAAGAAAGATTAATTAGGAAAAGGTGGATTCTAGACAACGGTCCATTTATAACATGTAAGAATCATTATGACTCATCTTTATCTTATCTTTATTTCTTTAATTCCTGCCTTTTCATGCTCACCCTGTTGTCACCATGACCAATCTGATCTAGTGCGGCTAGTGCCACAGTTTAGTGGTGACTCATCTTTATTGTATTAATAATGTACGAATTATATGTTATCAATTTCTTGCATATTTACCATCATGTTGTTTTTGCTTACTAGCTAGTACATAAATTTCCAAGTCAGTTCAGTGAAATTTCGATACAAAACTACAGTTCATTAATTAAACTTATAGGTTCATAACAATGTAATTTGTCCATGAACAAGCTAGCAAACCAATCTGTACCACATGAATAAAAATATAAGAACTAGTTTTTTTTTTTGATAACTAGGATGTTTGGAGTTTTGCATCCATAAATTTTTGAAACTCGTACAAGGTGCTCCCCTACACGAATTGAGTAAAGTTCGAATTATATTCGTAAGTGTGACTCTAAAAAAGTTATTTACACATAGAAATAATGGTTAAGTAGTATGAATAGTAGTGGAATGATAAGAGAGGTGGAGTATATTAAGGGTTGAAAGCACAAGATTAATTAATGAGTATAAGGGGTCCTTCCATCATTCAATAGAACTTGTGCTAGTTTGATTTGTCCGGCCACCACCTCCAACTAATTTTGTAAATTAAAAAGTAGTAGAAAGAATCGAAAAAGCTAGGAAAGAAAGAGAATGATGGTTAAAAAGAGTGTAGCAAGGGGAAGTTGAAACCATTAATTTTCAAAGTAGGCAGCCCTTAGACATATATATGCATGCGCAGTGGAATACAGCAAGCAAGGTATGAGGTAGCATTATGGTGTTGTAGAATTTGGTTCAATGGTGTCAGAGCCACAAAGGGGTTAATGGGGGAATTGTCCTAGCTAGCTTGATGAAATGCACAAAGTGCCCTAGCTAATTTATATAAGTGCTTTAAATGGTGGGATGCCTGTTTTGTAATTAAATATATATATTTTGTTCAGATCCCAAGTAAAAGCCCAGTCACCCACCTTGCAAACTCTTTTTCTTGTCGTCGTCAAAGCTAGAAAATCTTTGTCATTCTCACTCATCAAACAAAAGTATCCATCACTATATTAATATTCCTAAGTCGCACCTATAAATATTGGCTGCCCAGCTCCCCTCAAATGCATTACTCTCTTTCAATTCTCTCTACCTAGCTGCTACTTGGAAGATTGATTGAAGACCACACCCTCTAAAAGGTGTATACGTACATATCTTTAGCTAGCTAGCCTCCTTACCCTTCTTTTCCAGTTCCCGCCCCTAGCTTCATTCATTCATCCAAATTTGTCATTTCTTAATTACGCCATGGAAATCAATGAGTCCGCCACAACCGGTACTCGCTGGAGTGGTCAGATTAAGGCCTTCCCCGGAAAGTTGAAGGACAAGGTGATCGATGTTGCCAAGAAAACAAAGGATATCGGACAAGATGATCCAAGGAAAATTGTTCATTCCCTAAAAGTGGGACTAGCTCTCACATTAGTCTCCATGTTCTACTATTTTAGGCCTATATATGATGGGTTTGGAGATGCAGGAATGTGGGCTGTCTTAACTGTGGTGGTTATTTTCGAATTCACTGCTGGTAAGTTTGTTTATGTATATATATGATCCATCACTTACTTAAATACTACTATCAATTAGAATTTTCATTAAAAAAATGTGTAAATTAATTAAAATATCCCTCTTTCTTTTCTTTTCTTTTTTTCTCAGGTGCAACCCTATCCAAAGGTATAAATAGAGGTTTTGCGACATTTGTAGCTGGTGCTTTAGGGGTTGGAGTTGAACACTTAGCCAGACTCTTTGGAGACAAAGGAGAGCCCATTCTTCTTGGGTTTTCAGTCTTCCTACTAGGTATAGTATAGTATATATAGTATAGATATACAACAGCATATATACATATATAGAAAGGTTGAATTTTAACTTATTCAAATGATCGAGTTTATATATATTATAATGTTTTGCAGCCGCAATATCTACGTTTACAAGATTTGTTCCACATATCAAGGCGAGGTATGATTATGGAGTGATGATATTCATATTAACGTTCAGTTTGGTAGCTGTGTCGGGTTATAGACTTGATGAAATCTTGGAAATTGCCTACCAACGATTATTAACCATTGTGATGGGTGGTGCAACCTGTATCATCATCTCCATATTCATTTGTCCTGTATGGGCTGGTGAGGATCTTCACAAGCTCGTTGCTCTCAATCTAGAAAAGCTTGGAAGCTTCTTACAAGGTACATACGTGTGTTCACTAAACTTAATAATTAACACCCATATATATATATATATAATTGAACAGCAAAAAGGATGTGCCCACTATTGCTTATATAATTCCCTTAATTTATACGTATGAGGTTCAAACCATACTAATCAATTAAGAACAATATTGGGTGCTTTACAGGTTTTGGAGATGAATATTTTAACCTTTCTGATGAGGATGAAGGAGATAGTGCTCATGTGGATGACAAGAAATTTATGCAAGACTATAAAACTGTCCTCAATTCTAAAGCCACTGAAGAATCCTTGGTAAGACTCTATACAAACTCTGTGCCTTTCTTGGTTTCTTTTCATGTTAATTTGCTACCATATATGTCATGTTTGCTCCATTTCATATTTGATTTAATTCAAACCAAATTTGCAGGCAAATTTTGCATGGTGGGAACCTTGTCATGGTCGTTTCAAATTCCGTCACCCATGGAAACAATACTTGAAGATTGGACTACTCTCTCGGCAATGCGCCTACAAAATTGAAGCTCTTAGTGGCTACATAAACTCTCATGTCCAAGTACTACATCAAAACTCTTTCTACATCCTAATACTAATAGTGAACATAAGGGCTAGGCATAAAAGAATAAAATTAAATGAAACATATATATATATATAGAAACAAGAACAAATACATAACTAGAAAAACAGATTAAAATTTTAGTAGCCAATGGGCATTAGCCCTATGGTATGATTTTTCTTCCCAAATGAAAGGTTGAGTTTTCGAACCTTGCTAGAGACAGTATTATATATGAGTGTTATGCATTTCCAGTAGGTATCCAAAAATTGATACTATCAGTTTCCTCAAATGCTTTTGTGCCATTGAAATCAGTTCTATCACTAGATAAACCAAGGGAGCTGGTTCAATTTGGAAGTAGTAGTATTTTGGGTTTATTGAATAAATAAAAAAAATCATGAATTATGCAACTTTTGACAAGTTGTCCCTAAAACTAAAAGTATAGCATATCACCACCTTCAACTATCAGGAATAATTCCAAAATACCCCTAGTATTTAAGAAAGCATTCTTAAGTTTGTACTCTAATGTTGGGAATATAAACCTTTTTAGCTGGCTTCTTCCTAATTTTTACACTAAATTTAATCTGACCAACATTTGTGTGTGTGTGTGTGTGTGTGTGTGTGTGTATGTGACATTTTTGTTCCTGCAGCCCACTGAGTACTTATATTACCTTTGCAGGCACCATTAGAATTTCGACAAAAAATTCGAGAACCATGTACAAAGATGAGCTCAGAATCCGGCAGCGCTTTGAAAGAACTAGCATCAGCCATAAAAAAGATGAAAAATCCATCCTCTGCAAATGTTCATGTACAAAACTCCAAAATAGCAGTGGATGAACTCAAGAGTGTCCTTGAAGCTGCCTCAGTAACACAGAAAGAAGATGTTTTAGAAATCATACCAGCTGTCACAGTTGCTTCAATACTAATGGATATCACTGAATGTGTTGAAAAAATTTCAGAGTCCATTCATGAGCTATCCAATCTAGCACACTTCAATAGTGTGGAATCGACAGTGTCACCGGAGAAGCCACAGTTACTACTTCATCGCAGAACCATTAAACCTTTCAGCGACGGTGATGGTAATCATGTGGTCATCACAGTGTCACCCGAAGAGGGGGATTTCTCAAGCACTAAAGATGGAAGAAACAACAAGGCAGAGGAAGTGTAAATATTAGTTACTAACATGGAACCTGTAACTTTGTATATAGTTTGTTGTGTTGAGTTAAATGTGGTGCCTAGTTAGCTAGCTCTAATCTCCACTCTTAACTAGTGCGAGAAGATTCAGAGGGGAATTAATTATATTAGGAAATGCTTTCCTAATTCTCAGTGTTTATTTCTAGTAACATTTCCTTCTATGAATTGTTATTCTTTGATATGTACTGAACCAAAAAAAAAAAGAGAAAGTTCTAGTGCTCTTTTTTTTAATAAGCAATGGTGATGCTTAGCTTATACCTTTCTTTGGTACATTAATTAAGGTTTATAGTTATTGTGCATCTAAAATGAAAATATTTATATATAGGAGATCCAACAGACTATAAAATAAGTTGTTATCATTTGAAGCACATAATATTGGACCCCTAAATAGAAAAAGGAGAATGAATATAGAAAAATAAAAGAAACAATCATCAAGTATTTTATTTTATTTATTGGTAAAGGGCAAGTCTATAAAGAAGCAAGAAAGAATTAATACAAGAATAAAAGGGGGTCAAGAGGCAGAAGAAGCAACCAAGGGAAAACAGGGCAAGAAGCCAAATACAATCACAACCAAACTAAACAAAAGAAGAGTAGTTTATACTGTGTGTGTGTGTGTGTGTGTGTGTGACTTTGCATAAAGAAGCTTCATGATGTAAAAAGTATAGAGGTGCTTATTGATATTGAATTTTCAGGAAAATTGAGGGATTTTGAAAAGAAAAGAAAAGCAGCAGCATTTTCTCTTCTAAAACAAGTTCAAATATTGTAAGAAAGGAAACCGAAAAGTATTATGAGCTTTGAATAGGCCAAACAGGGGAGTAGTGTTGGAAATGTTTCTAATAGTGTGGGCTGAAACTCAAGTTTCCTGAATTTGAGAATGGAAAAGTCTAATGAAGCTTTAAAAATCATTTTGTGTTAGTATTAGATTAATAAAACTTTTAATTGGGTGTTTTGCTAATTAAGCATGCACACGAAAACTATGAATGGGTTACATTAAGCATAATCCCAGATAAGCAGATTACCATACGTGAGTGATGGTACGTACGGTAGCCACCATGCCAGTACAAGGATATATATAATACTCAGTCAAGAGCTAGTCCTACTGATTATATTCACATGTGCAATGCTACAATAATTAATAGGTTAAGAAGCTCACTTTTTTGGTAAGTAAGAATATAATTTTATCAAATGAGGGATCGATGACTACCATCCATCCATATCAGGAAAATAAATCAAAGAGGAATTTCAGAGCTGAGTTGTTTCCCACTCGAATACTACTTGCTCATGCAAGTGGGCAACTCATCATTTTCTTCAAAGTTGGTCTTTGATGATCTATCAATAAATTAATTTCGCTTTTTGGGTATTCAAAGTTGGTCGGATCCGATTTGGACCAGATTCTAAACATTTTTTTGAGTGGACAAACCTAAATAATGCCTAATGCATTGAATGAAAAAAAAGATGGCAAAGCATTGGTGGCTACCAAAGTAATTCATTCAGTTTTTCTTACTGTTTTTTTACAGCACTGTTTTTTTACTTGAAACTGAATTCGCGAACTCAATGATTTGGGGTGAATCCACTCTCAGCATGCCCACTTGCATTGTGTGACTTCTGTGAATGAATTAAATAAGTGATCCATCCGTACAATTTTTTTGGCTGTCTTGGTTGTTTCTTTTTAATATCCTCCCATTTTTGGTAATGAAACTTATGACTTCATACTTCTATTCATAAGGTGTTTCAATAACTGGAAACTCTTGTGCCTCTTAATAGTCTTACTATTTGAAATATTAGTCTGGTAAAAACTTTTAAATAATTTAATTTATCCAACTTAATAATATCAAATTAATGGTTATTTTTTGTTTTTATAGTATTAATGGTGGTTTTTTAGAATCCTCACAACAACTTATTTGATATCAACATGCACCTGCACTGCACATGAACCCTAAATTTTATGTAAATTTATTAACTAATTACTTCCCCCATAGCATTCCACTAAAGAAGAAATGTTAATAACAAAATCAATATAATTATGATTAATGCTTCTTCTTTTTTTCTCTCAGTTGGTCTTTTATTCCTTGAAAAGCAAAGCTCGGTACTTGGTGCTCCATATATGCTTACAATATAATATACCATGGGTGTTAGTTATAAGCATACCTCCTCCACTCAATTGAACCTTTTTAGTTCACATAGGGAAAAAACAATATGCACTTGAAAGTACTTATTTATTGCACATGAAAGTACTTGAACCATATCGAATAAAATATATATATATATATATGTCACACATATAAAGTTTCATTGCATCATGTGAACTGGAAGAGTTGTGTGTTATGTGGATACTCTCCCATCCCTAGCACATGAAGTAATAATGGTTAAAAGGTTTTAGATAAATGACAAGTTGATGCCATATATATAATTAAAATGTGATTTTGAAGCTATTGTTCTAAGAGTTTGATAATCAGAAAGAGGTAGTAGACTAGGAAAATGACTGGTTTACACTTTACACCTTATTTATATATATGTGATTTGAAGAGATCGTCTTAATTTAATAATTAGAAGAGGATCCATCCACTTCAAATAATCCATGAGTACTCATATCAGTTTTCCAGAAAATTAAAAAATAAATAAATAAATAAAAAGTGAAAGGTCATATGGCATCATATCCACGTACTCAACTCAGTTTTGGTTGGATGTAGCTAAAACCCTTGGGGAGTTTCATAAAGCCAGCCACATCTAAGTAGCTGTCATGCAAGTATGTAAAAGAGAGTTGTTGAGGTGGTTCGTTAGAGAGTAGTGAGTGTTGGGCACAGCCAAAGCAAAAGAAAGGAAAAATAACAATTCAATCATAACACAAGATATATACGTGGTTCACTTAAAATTAGGGTTACATTCACGGATAAAAAGAGATTCACTATATATGTAGAGATGTTACAATAGTAGAGAATTTCAACACTGGAGACTCTCTCTCGCCATCAGTATTCACTCTATCAAACCCGTAACTCACCCCTACCATTATCGTATTCCCTCATGAGACTACATCTCTCTCAACTCATCACTCTCAACAATAACCCAATTGTCTATTTATATAGTCACATACCAAATTTTTTTGTGGACTAGGATTATAATTTCTTAGAGCTCAATGCACGTCTCTATAAGAAATTACCATAAAAAATATACTCTAAAATAAAAATAAATAATAATAAAAATTTGAGACATAATTCATAACCGTGAGTACCTCTATTTTTTCATTTATTTATTTATTTATAAGGACACCCACCATTCATTGCCCTCTCCCCTACCCAACTCCTTTTTGTCTCCATCACAAAACTGCTTCCATTAATCATACTCCCCATATAGCTTTAGGAATAGGTACTTTGTAAATAATAATAAAATCAATCCTTAGTCATTGCTTTGTAAAATGACTAGTTTATTACAGTATTCACTTTCATTTTTATTTTTTGGTAGCTAAAATATAACAGTAATATACAACCGAACTAATAACAATAGTTTTTTTTTTTTTTTTTCTCGGTAATTGTCATAACAATATTTTTACAAATTAAACGCTCAAAGACAAACCTTAGTTAGAACGTGAGAGAGTCAACCACTATAAGAAAAACTTTATAATGTGAATCAATATCCAAGTTGTTTTTTTGGATCTACATCATTTTCTATCTTTAGTGATGTCCAAATGCTGAACAGTTGGTTCAGAGATCTATCTGGCTTTTCTTTTAACCACTATAAATTTCTAGTCTTCTTGTTGAAGGGTCAACACTATTTACTATTTAGTCCAATCAAATGAAAAGTAAAATAGGTATAAATAGGTGGGTATATTGCATTATCTAAAGTTTTTAAACAAATGAGTAAACGTTCACCCATTTTAGTTGATAACAGAGCCAGACTCAGTTCTTGAACTGGTGCCACGCTAAGCGTTCGGCCTGAAAAGCTTCCAGGTGTGCCACTTAAGTAGGTAAGGTGGCAGAGAATGTTATAAGGAGGGACTTGTCCCACATCGGATCCAGATGGAAAGTGAAATAGCCGATATAAATGGGTGGGTATGCTGCATTACCTAATAACTTAAGCTTTTGGGCAAATGGTTAAGTGTCCACATGTTTCACTAGGGAATGAGTAAAGAAATTGACCCTAAAATAATTAGGCCAAAAATAATAAAATAGAAACAGTGATTTTAGTGTAAGGTTGTCACCACTCATATGACTCACTATCCCCTTTTAAAATTTTTGAAAATAAGTTTTTGCTCATTTACATGTTGGAAGGAAAAAGCAGCAAAAAAAAAAAAAAAAAAAAAAAAAATGTAGCCCATTTAAATAAAGCAACCAAAATATTAGATTTGAGTGACCAATCATAAATAAAATTACTCTGAAATGATCATAAAGTAAGGAAAAGATGTATAATCGCCAAATTTAAAATCTAATTGCAGACGGTAGAGAAGTGACTTTTGAATTTTATTTCCTAGATTACCCTTACACTTCCACACTCCTCTTTGTCATATGACTACTAGGTTGGCAGCTTGGTTTGTTACCTGCATATTAACTTCAATATTAATTTATACACCAAGAGCTAATAGTTGAGAAACACCCATATATGTATCATGCAGTGATGGACCCAAAAATTTTTGTGAGGGGGGCAACCTTTTAATTTGTGGGGGCAAACTTATATAGTGGGTCCATTTTTGTAATTTCAATGGAGTTTTCTTCATAATTTTCAAAAATTTAAAGTATAAAATGAAAAATAAAATAAAATCAGTGTGGACGAATTGTAATTTTACTGGGGGTATCTTCATAAATTCTCATAAATTTGAAGTATAAAATGCTAAAAAAGAATTTAGTGGGCGTGAATTGTAATTTTAGTGAGAGTATA
>JAOTQH010248716.1:0-12081 GCA_025631255.1 Cornus kousa | reverse complement strand
CAGGAACTCACATTCATGCATTACCATCTATTCCCATCACGTCTAACTATGTAGCTTATTTGCACAAGGGATAAGGTGCCCAAAGGAACCCTAACTAAACACTGGCATGGTTT
Source organism: Cornus kousa (assembly GCA_025631255.1). Taxonomy (NCBI): domain Eukaryota; kingdom Viridiplantae; phylum Streptophyta; class Magnoliopsida; order Cornales; family Cornaceae; genus Cornus; species Cornus kousa. Next base: position 11,968 of record JAOTQH010248716.1, on the reverse strand, counting down.
TTTTTATAAGTAAAGATGTATTAGAAAGGTGCATTACCATCTATTCCCATCGAGTCTAACTATGTAGCTTATTTGCACAAGGGATGAGGTGCCCAAAGAAACCCTAACTAAACACTGGCATGGATTTTTTTTTTTTTTATAAGTAAAGACGTATTAGAAAGTGTTCAAAAGGAGAACGCATCCCGAAGATTACACAAAGGAGGAAGCCAAAGAAAAAGGTCCTATGGGCCCAAGGAACCCAAAAAATCAACGAACTCCTCTATAGAATTACAATTTCTCCACATCACCCAACTAAAAAGAGAGCCAATAAATAGAAATTTCAAAGCCCCAATGGAGGATTCCTCCCCATCAAAAGATCTCCTATTCCGCTCCTTCCAAACGCATAAGAATTCCTCCTAAAGTTTGACGGGGTTAATTTTGACTGATGCCACAGACAGGAAGTGTGCAACAACGTATTACCGTTCAGTCTATTAAAGCCAGATTAACATTAAAATTTTCTATATTTTCTTTTTTTTAATGGCAAATGTTCTTTCTGATTGACTTCTAATTACGAGAATGGGCATGATAGATATGCCAGAGTGGAAAACTCTAAAATACAAGGAAACTGAAAGACATGTTAAAGGTACAACAATATATGAATATATAGTTATAGTATATGTGTTTTATGCACGACAAATATATTACGATCAAATAGATTCAGATTTCTAGAAAAAACAATTGCACAGCTTGGAAGGCAAATCCCAGCAAGTACGATATATCTACAGTATTCAAAGTTCTTTTGGAAAAACTTTTAGACATGAATCTAGGATTGTCAGAGGTAAGATACAAATCAATGGGTAGGCGTGGCAGATTTTCCTTTAATCTGCAGAGTGGAAGGATTAAAACAGAATCCACGGAATTCGTGCTTTCACTTGGTCAAGTGTGGGGATATGAAAATGGATCTGTTTATTTACTCGTTAGTTAGTTAACAATGGAATAGTTATGCAAAAGTTTGGACTCAAACCATCCAGGAAGCTATCTTCATCGTTAGCTCACTCACCTGTTCTTTGCTTCATTTAATAGAAAAACCTTTTTTTTTTATCAATAACACCACAGCCACCACCATCTGTTACATTTGTCATCAACTCACCAGCCTGGAAGCTTCATCATCAATGTTCAAGAAAACTTCAGAGTTAGATAGGGGTGAAAAAAAACATCTTATTTTTCTCCCAGCTTAGGAGTTGAGACTAATTGGCTTCACAGAAGCTATGTAAAGTCCACGATATCTACAGTCAGATTCAGAGTTAGAGAGGTCTGAGCTGGGCATGTGTGAAGAACTTCGCCTTTCAAATAAGATGGGGAAGGAATCAGACTCCCAAACTTCGCTAATCCGATACTTCTTCCCCCCACACCCCAGCCCCCCAAAACCTCCCAAACAAGAAACAGTCATTCCAAAAGACCATGATGACAAAGATGAACATTTATGGAGCTGTTGTGCAATGACAGGAAAGAGAGGAGGAAAAGGGGAGTGAGGCGGGAAAGAGAAATAGTATCTAGATGTTATGCACGTGCTTGGAGACCAAAATGGTCAAGTATGAAAATGACAAAACCGTGATGCGAGTGCCACATGCCAACTGTACATAAAGAAGCGAGTCTAAGCAACAAGTTACTTTGGCAGGGAATATCTTCTGTTAGCTAAACAAACGACATTTAGCTATGAAGTTAATTCCAGGGATAAAAGAATTGTTTATACCCTTCTTTTAAATTTCACACCGTTGCCGGTCCCCTCTTGCTCTGTATTCTAATTGCAAAGGGGTTTAAGGGTTGCCACAACTCCTGGCCAGCTTTTCCTTTCTTGATACAACTATTGCATTCACAAATAATAAGACAATAAAGAAATCTCTCTCTCTTGAGATTACTAGAGAGTGCTTCACAATTACATCCATCAGTTTTTTCTTTTGCAAATTTAACCATTTTTTGTAAGAAGTGGCCCTTTTACAGATTTTCCTGGTGATGAGAATTGTCTTCTCCATCACTTTTTGTTACTCAAGAATAGGATTAAAAGAAACAGCCTCTTAACTTCCATTTTAAGAAAGTACCATTGCGGATCAATGACACAAGCATTCTGACACAGCAAAGACTTTTAAGAAAAATGGACCGAATGCGTGATTTGCCATACTTACATATGCAGAGAATACAGTGACAAATGAATTGCAGGAGGGGGAAATATATAAAAAACAGTCAATATTTTCAACAGATCCACTTTGATTGCTGAAATTAACAATTTGGAAAAGACAAATTGACAATAAATAAAAAATTTCTATATCACCTAATAGAACATCATGACATGATAGCAAGAGGGCATAGGACACTGCAGCTGACCTGAGCAAGAATATCATTCATAAAATCACTAGCATCTGCATCTCCTTGGCCCAACACGCGCAAAAGCCTAAGCAATCTGATATGGAGAAAGGGGTCTGTGATCCCAGAAATATCATACTCAGGTGCATATGGACTGTTCACAACATCCTTTAGGACTTTGACCAGACCCTCTGTGCATTTCTATAGTCACAGGAAGAAAAAAAATGTCACATTCAAAAATGGACAAATCAAAATTAGCAATATCATATAGTTCTCTCCTCTGAAGATGCAGTAGAATAATAAGGTCAACTACTTAAAAAAAAATGGCTCTTTAGTGTTAAAGTTTTACTCAATGACCATGCTCTTCATAATACAAATATTTTCCAAACCAACTTTCCATATAGTCCCCCAAGGGTGGATATAACTACATCACAAACTTAGCTTGAAAGCTGTTTGACTCGTTTGAGGACTAAATTTCTTAAAGTCTGTGATAGACACTTAGAGTGGTGATGTATCCAGTACCCTACCTTTGAGAGTCTTCAGTCACTGCAACCTATTCTCTTCTACGGATAAACAAGGAAAAACGTGTATGATGTATCTTCTCGATCACAATTGTAAACCTTGGTATCCTTAATCTCCAAGGGAATTCCATGCCTCCATTTTTTAGGGAAAAGAAGGTGGTACACCACCCCCACCCCCACAAATTATTATCCCAAAATATATATATCTACAGTTATGCTTGTCAGCATTAATGATGTGCCTTATGAGGTGAATGAACAAACCGATGATGTCAATATCTTTTAAAGATGATCAGCACCACATCACTCAGCAAAATCTTGTGTACAACTCAAAATGGAGCATGCTTCTCTTTTTTCTACTACTACAGGCATGATCAGGTTACCTTTCTGAAAAACTCAAGGGCCTCTGCACTGACTCTACATAGATCTATACAAAGCTGAACTCCAGTTATCAGTACTCCATGGTGCTTTTCTCTAAGTAATGCAGCAGCAGGATTTACAAAATTTTCTGCCAGGTCAGGCACTTTCCTTATAATCCTAATAGAGCATAATGCTGCCTGCATTACACAAAAACTTCAGTAAGTGTTACGAAATATAAATACATTCAAGAGGACCGAATGGAAGGAAAAGAAACATAAAGTATCAAATAGAACAAAAAATTACTTCAGGTTCAACTGTCTAATTTTTACCAATAAAGTCAAAGCCATCAATTTATAACTTCTTACATGATTTCATCAGGATAAAAGGGGGAGGGGAACATAAAAAGTTAAGCAAAGTAAAATGCTACTTGAACAACATGGTAACTGGTAAAGTGCAATCAATATTTTAACAGACAAGAAAAGTCCAAATTTGTCAACCATTCTAGCAGAGCCTCTAACAGTAAAACACCATGAAGAGGATAATGAACTTGCTCAAACCACTTAAAAATAGACTGCAGTGACAAAAGATTTTAGTGCTACAGAAGATACTGGATTTATTTGGTGGAAAGAAAAAAAAAGGTATTACAGGAGACATAGAATAACAAATTCCACCAGTGCCTGCTTGCCATTGTCCACAATGAAAGCTCATATGACCATGACATGTATCATATTAAGGGCACAAATCTTTCCCCCATGAGAAAGATGGCAGAAGGCTGGGAGCCTGGGATATTGTTCCAGCCTTCCAGGTAAAATACACAGTAGGGAAAGGTTCGATATGCTCGATAGAATTCCTGCCATCAAACAGGACAGGAGTTTCAAATGGTCTAGAAATTTTTACAACAGATACTGCTGGACAGATGGTACACCACTTCTTATGGTAGTTTTATCAAGAGTCGAGATCTGATAAATATTTGTGTTTTGTTGAAAGAAAGACTGTATATAGCACCTAAATTCATTCTTCTTTTTTGTTGAGAAGATTAGTTCTATGGTGTTGCCTCTGGAAGTAAAATACACTACCCCATGATAGCAAGAAAGATAAATTCAAGGGTGAATATTGTCATTTGTGATTTGTCAGCTTTCCCAAAAGTAATTAGGTCGATGCAAATTCTTTCTCAAAGTTGCTATGACGACTATGTGGAAGTAAAAAGTTCTAGGGTCATCAAAGATTTTGTCTCAAAAAAGTAGCCGCTGCTACGCTATAGGTATAAATTTTTCCCTTCGCTCTCGTTGTTAATCACTCTAATCCTGTCAGACAATTGCATCTTCTGAATAAATTTGTATATGTAGTCTTCAGTCTCAATTTCACAAAACTGTCAGATTTTACACCTGATATAAATACGATTACTTGCCAATAGTAAAAAGGAAAGAACATAGACATAACCTGTTGGCATTGAAAGTCAAACATATAAATTGATTACATGAATTTGTAGAGATATGAAGTGCCTTGTAGAAGGCCACAAAAGGCACTTATTAGAACAACTTACTTTCTTCCTAACATTTGGATCTCGAAATTGCAGCAATCTTTCAACCTCCGGTGCAAGATCACGAGCCATTTCTGCAGAACATATATTCCCCAAAGCACAAAGAGCAAGTCCCACAATATATTGATTGGAATGATTAAGGTCTCTGTGCACAAGTTAAGGTCTTTAAAGGGCAAAATAAATTTTCATTTTTAATCCTGATTCCTGGTAAGAATAAAATTTAAATTTGGTAGAGGAGAAGAACGTGGAGACTATAAGTACAACTACGGGCAAGTGACCTAATAATAAAAACACAAAGCAAAAGGAGGAATTCATTTAGACTGGATACTGCTTTAGTGAGTTTGTGACCAACATTAGAACTTCCTGTCTTTCATCCAGAAGCAACATTAGGCCAAGATATCCTATTCTCTTCTCTGGAAATCCAGCAGAAGCAATTAACTTCAGGCATTCCATTTGACCAAAATGTGTGGGGTAACCAAGCATGTGAATGAACATGAGCTTTGCCAGATTACGGTGCATATAATCTTGATCATTTTCACTAATTGCTGAACGAATAGCAGCACATTCTTTTCTTACAACAGCACGTTCCTCTGCTGCAGTTTTGCAAGCACGTATAGCCCGAATCATGTCCCTGCATTGGAACAGTAAGCATATGCCACATCATGAAATAAACATGTTGAAGTTAATGATAGAGCTTGGATAGCCAAAGTTAATGAAAGGGAATAAACTAAATGTACGGTAATCAAAATTTTGATCTGGGTATTACCATTTCTGTTTATATAGGCAGATTGAATGGAAGAACTCTAGCAAAAACCAATTTTGATATAAAATACATATCATGAGGAAATCTAACGGGAGGTATTAGGTGGGGAAAGGAAAGAAGCAAAAAATAAAAATATAAAACTTAGGATAATAGATAAATAAATAAGGAAAATAAAAGAATTTCATGTTACAAGCCATGACTCAGAATTGAAGTTAGAGAGATATATACTTCATGAAGTCCATTTATTATCAAATATTTAACGAACATGTCTTAAAAATCAAAATTGCAATATTATTGTAATTTGTAAACAAAATTGCAGTATCTCAGGTACCAATTTCTATAAATTTAACCCTCAAACACACTTCAATAAAACAATTCCCCAAAACTAAAAAATTCCATGGCCCAGAAAATCATTACCTTCCACTTCTCATGGTGTTCTTGACAAACTTTTATGCTGAAAATTGTAAGATTAAGTTACATTTAATTTAGAAGCATATATTTTTAAAAAATAAAAAAAATAATAATCCAAGTTTGACAGATTTATTGCTTATTCGAAGATCAATTTCTTCTGCAGCTAAAAACGATTAAAACCATATACCATAGCTTAAGAGTAACAGTTATGGTAACTTATGCAAAGCCACAAATTAAGCCTCTTGAGTCTTGAGCTATTGTCCAAAAAAACTTTTATCCATGCTTTAACATATACCTTCTCCAACGTAATTCAATACTCAAGTTCCTCCACAAATTTCAACTTATCTTATTGCTGCTAAACTATTCACATGGATGTAAACATAGATCCCAGAAGCCAAAAGCAACCATTTCGATGGCATTTGCTTCTTTGCTTTCCAGTCAACTGCCGGTCATTGCGAGTTCAAACTTTAGGATGAATTTTACATGTTCTATTAGAGTGGATATGTATGGTTGTTGTTGGGTGTGTGCGTGCGCATGCAAAATAAGTGGTCAAATAGGCTTCAGCCCCATTACCTTGGTGTGGATATGTTACCAATGAGAATTCAAGTATTTATGATGATTCAAAAAGAAGATGTGCAAATTCTGTATCTAGTACAGGAGATAGCATACTACAACCACATACAGATGTCCAAGAATCTAAGGGGAAAAAATGGAGTGCTATTCAAACCAGACTGGGCAGATAGCAGCTACCAAGTTCATAATTAGCCACAACAACAGCCAAGCCTTTTTCCAATTATTTGGGGTCAGCTACATGAATTCATTGTTTCCATTCCGCTCTATTTAAGGCCATAGCCTCAGTCAATCCACATGCCGTCATATCCTTCTTTACTAAGTCTACCCACGTTAACTTTGGTCTTTCTCTTCACCTAGTATTACCCTTAATGTGGACTATGTCACTTTTCCCAACCGGCACACTAAAAGGTTTTCTTTGCACATGTCCAAACCATCTTAACCGATTTTCTCTCATTTTATCTCTAATTGGTGCCACTCCAACTATCTCCCGAATGTGATCATTTCTATTTCTATCCTTTCTAGTCTTACCACACATCCATCTCAACGTTTGCATTCTTGCCACACTCACTTTATGCAAATGTTGTTTCCTAGCTGCCCAGTATTCAGTACCATAACGCATGGTTGGTCTAATAGTTGTTTGATAGAATTCCCCTTTTAGTTGTACGGGGAAACGCCTACCACACAATATACTAGATGCACTCATATATTTAACCCATCTTGCCTTGATTCTATAATTAGCATCATCTCCGATTTCTCCCTCATTATGAATAACTGAGCCTAAATAACGAAACTGTTCACTTTTTTGTACCTCTTGATTCTCAATCCTCACTACATCCTCATTTGTCTTTCTAGATTTACTAAAGTTACGCTCCAAATATTCAGTTTTATTTCTACTTTAAAACCTTTCAGTTCTAAAGCTTCTCTCCAAACCTCCAATTTGGCATTATTTTGACTTATCTTATACTCAGTTTCTTTTCTTTTTCTTTTTTTAAGAAATCTTAATGGTGGGCAGGTTGGTAATTAAATATCAGATTATTTTTAACCCAAATGTATTATTCCAAGTTACGCGCCACATTGAATTAATATTCATTTAGTTGTTTCCCTTTCCCATGTTTCCTTCGCAGATTCAGGTTTTAATGGGCTATGCATTTCTTGTTAAGGGAAATTTTGAAGTGCTTGTAGGGGGCACAGTAGGGCATGGGTTTGGAAGGCAGAAAATGCAGAAAGTTGATATTTTGCAAGTCTTTGGCTGTTCATAAAGTATGAAATATTAAATTTCTTAAGATAAGCAAAAATTTACACAGACTAAGTGGGCTAAAATCAACCTATGTCCTAATTTAATATAGTTCACATTAAGACACTAGTAGAACTGTTTTCGGTTTACATCTTATACATTTTTATATAGTACTTTAAATAAGGTTGATTAACAAAAGAAAGAAGAAAAAAAATCCTTACTTACAAGATCCAAACAACTTCAAAGTTGAGAAAAACCCAGAAACAAACATAAAAAAGCTACAGCGTCTAGTTTATGTAAAGCATGACCATAATCCAATGTGTTCCAGCCGAAACAGGAAGCTACAAGAGGTAGACTATATGTAAACCTAACCTCCAACATAATTCACGTGAGCCCCTACTGTGATACTGAAATGTGCTATCTCTGCTAGACAACCCAAGCATTTACCATCCATCCAAGCAATGGCCCAGCTAATCACATTATGAAATACAAGGTCCCAACCAGAAATGGAGATTTCTAAAAGAAGAAACTACAGGACAATTTCATCCTTCCCATGATTGGTTAACTTGTTGAAACCAAAACCAACACCACCATAGTTGATTATTCAGCCAGCAACAGTATAATTCTCACTCATTATTCGAAGTTATAATTCCTAAAACCACCAGCCAATTATGAAACTATGTGCATACACATGCACTATCAAAGCCATCATCTTCAATGTTCCAACAATTGAATGGCATCAACTATCAATTTCATTAATATTCAAGTTAGGGCAGTTGAATTAACCGAAACAAGCCCGCTAATAGCAATTTATTAGCAGGATTTGAGCACTTGATCTGATATGTATGACGAAAAGCAAGATTGAAGAATTGTTGGCTCACCTTAAACGCGTACCAGATGAGAAGGGATTCATGATTGGGTCCGTTTCGAAGCTCTACAATAGCTCGATCAGATCCGGATGCGAAGACGAACGCGAAACCGATCGATCACCGATAGCCCAATAATAAATATGTACGTATATAAATATATATATATATGAACAGTATATATAAGCGAAGCTTAGAATCGAGATCTGGAGAGGTCAATTGGAGGATCTGGAATGGAATCACAGACTTGTACAGACGGATTTGGATCTAGAGAGAGAGAGGGGAGGGTAGAAATGAGTTTAATGTGCTGATTGTGTAATGAATCTATTTGGGGAGTCTCTTTCCACTTACGATGGAATGCTGTGTGTGTGTGTTTTTGTGTTAACAAACGAAATGAAACGCAGGCACTGAGAAATTCTAATGAGTAACGATTCGGTCACTGGTGGTGACTTACTTATATCACCCTTGAAATATGATTGCAGAAATTATTGTAGAGTTAAAAATAAGGGTAAATTACATTCACGTCCCCTCTAGTTAGCTAAAAGCTCAAACAACTCCTCCCCTCAATTTTTAGAAATATCATTTACCTCCCCTTAATGGATGTCCGTTAGAGTCAATTAACAGACCAAAGGATTTTTACCAAAAGACCTTACATTTGACCTAATTATTTTAATACAATAATAAAACTTTTCTTATATGACGATCGTGCCCTTAACACCACCCATTGCAAACAAGTTCCTTAATTTCACCATCATCGCCAAATTCACCCTACAAGTCACGCAATCAAGGTGTCATCTTCTTCACCTATTACACTTTAAAGTTTAAACATCAACCGTATGTGTTGCAGAGCCCATAGACCCCAAGAAATAAAGTAAATAAGGAAAATAAACGAAGTAAAAATGACCTCAACTTCGTTTTTAACCAAAAACACCATTTTCAAATAGAAGATGTGGCTGGGTCAATGGTCTCCAAGGAAAAGAAAGGAAGAATAAGGTTGCAGTGACAACACATAGTATTAAGAGAGAAGACGAAGTAGATGTGTAAGGAACATGGGGGTAGTGAATGAGACTACTTATAAGATCAAATAAATTGTTATTGACATGTTTAAGGAAGATGAGAAATCCATTGATGATTATGTGGAATATGATGTGAGGAAGGCTTAGTTTGGTCTTTAGACTGACATCACGTACCAAACCCTAATCTCTCTCACCATTATCATTTGTCAGTCTTCACCTCTCTCTCACAGCTCGATCTCACACTCCACTATTGCGTTTGAGGAGGGAATCATTGGTACCACTAGCCAGCTGATACTTCATGTACCTGGGGCAATTTTGACACCATTTTTTGGGATTTCTTTATGAGAAGTAGTGCATGTTATCAATTTAAAGGGGTGTGTACTATAGATTTAGGGCTTGGATTCAAACTATCGATTCGACACTCATTCTTGTTCATTGTGATAATACTGTGAATTAAGCAATTTGGTGCAAAGGTGTTGGTGGAATCCCTATAAATTACAGCACGACATATGTGAATTGGGAACATTGTTTATTAATATCCATGGTTAAAGGGTATACAACAAAAATGAGTAAATTGGTGTTTTGGTTTTTTATTTAATTGTTTTAAGGTTAAATAGGTATTTTTGACAAAGTCAGAGGGCAATATGAACTTTCTGGATTCTCAGCATGGTGACAGTAACTGACCAACTTTGACTTGGACGGACATCATTTTAGGGGAGGTAAATGATATTCTTGAAAATTGTGGAAAGTCGTTTGAACTTTTATCTAACTAAATAGGAGGTGAGTGTAATTTACCCTAAAAATAATACTCCCTCCGTCCCAAAATAAGTGTCATGTTTTCCTTTTTTGTCCGTCCCAAAATAAGTGTCCACTTTCCTTTTTCAAACAATATATTTCACATTATTCCAAAAATGTCCTTTGAGTTTCAATTTCAAACTTAAACATTCAAAATTTAAAAGGGCAAGTTAGTAATTTGTCATGTAGACAACATATGTCCTACATGTCCCCTTAAAAATTACTACTCCCCATACATGACACTAATAATAGGACGGAGGGAGTATCATTCTTATCCAATGGAAACATCATCATTCGAAAGTCGAAGAGGTCTGGTGGTTGGTCAACACTTAGTTGCCTCTATCGTTGGGTTAGGTTTATTTTTCCCTATCAAGTATAAAGTTTAAACTAAGGTTATGTTCGGCGACGTAAAATTGAAATTTTGAAATTGGAATTGGTGGAATTGGAGAAAAATAATTTAGAAATGTAACTAAAATTTTCTCAAATTCCACTAATTTCAATTTCAATAGTTCAATTCCATGTAGCCGAACATAAACTAAATTTCGATTCCAAATCACTAATTAAGTACTCCCAAACATAACTAGAGAATCCTATAATTATGTAGAGTTAAAGACACTAGTTTTATACTCAAAGAATTCTATAATTGCGTAGAGTTAAAGACACTAGTTTTATACTCAAAGAATTCTATAATTGCGTAGAGTTAAATACACTAGTTTTATACTCAAAGAATTCTATAATTACGTAGAGTTGTATAGGATTGTGTGGTAGAATATGTTAGATTTTTATAGAGTTTTGTAGGTTGTGTAAATAATGTAAGATATATATTTTTCCAATGTAAGATATATATTCTGGAATTTTTCATTGGTGGGATGCCTATATAAAGGATAAAGTGTTAATTGTTCATACCATGCTAAAAGTTTCTAACAAATACTTTGATGGTTATAAGTCAATAATTTAATATTAACATAGCAGAAACTATTAAAGCAAAATAGATGTGTATTGACATCAAGCATAAGATTAGAGAGTTTTATAGTGTTAGAGTGAAATATTTTTCTTAAATTAGCCTAAGCCATTCTTAATAGTTTGTTTTTCTATCTGTACAAGTATAAAACAGAAGAAAGAATGAATTTCGAACCAAATATCTAGTATTTAGGCCCACATGTTTCGCTTCTCTCAATAATAATAATAATTAAATAAATAATTTTAGTTGAATTTTGATCACATGCTTTTGTCAACATCCAACTTCAATAGATTACACGATTCTTCCATTACTCTGTTACTTACTATTAAATAGTTTTAACTTTCCTGGAGTATATCTATTTTCTTGTTTACATGGGTTTCGCATTTATCAAACGAAGTCATTTGATAACAAGAGAACAAAGAAGTATCGGGTAATAATTTTTTATCTCAGAAATGATTTGTACAAAATAAAAGACAGCTTCTCATTCTATGCAGGTTTGGAAGCTGTCTCCGCTTGGTTTTGATTTTTCCTCCTATTCCTTCAACCCTTTTGTAGATGGTTGGCATTTTTTATTGCATCGGTGTAATGACC
>JAOTQH010248668.1:0-12088 GCA_025631255.1 Cornus kousa | reverse complement strand
ACTTTAACAAGTATGGTGACGTAATTGCTTGACATTTTTGTCTTTTCCTTGACAACAGAAGCCCCATGCCATTTCCAAGAAACAAGTCACGAACACAACCAAATAAATGACTGACTAACCACAGCACCATGACAAAAACAACAAAACTCCCAATCGCAAACTTACAAAGACGATCCATCAAATTTACAGATATGATCAAACACATAAAGGACATCTAACAAAGCAAACCACCAGAGGAATAAATCATGAAACCCAGTGTAATAATTCCCATATTGCAACGACAGCCACACAAAGAAGGAAGCAAGTTCCGAAAGCGTATGGTAGCATCTCTGTGTGACATTTGAGACATGTAGGTACAACTTCAAATGAAAAATGAACCAGTTCCAATCCAAGTTTATTTATTTAAAACTCAATAAGCTAAGTCCAGGCTTATTGTCCCCTCCAATTACACTCTCTCTTTCTTTTTTTAATTGACTTTAATAATAAAATCTCACTTCATAATTATTTCAAAAATTCCTTACACGCTTCACTTTTAAAAAATAATTATATATATATATATAATTTTCATACATTACAGATCAAGTGAAATGCGCAAGTGACAAAAATGGAGTGCAGATACCATATTTCTAATAAATGTATCATTTTTGTGCAAGATTAAGATAAAAAGAATTGACAGGTTCTTTGTGCGTATTAAGCCTTTCTGTAACTTGTACTACAGTATAATAGATACTATAAATTTTTGCAAAGAGTTAAAATTTTGAACTTGGATTAAAAGTGATGTTACATAAAACTCCAATAGTCTTAAACCACTAAAAAAAAATATTAAACAAAAAAAACTAGAACTAGTTTTATCCCATCCAACTATTGCATGGTCTTGATAAAAATAAAAAAATGGACGAGTTCAAGAAAACCGACAATTAAGACCGTTCAATGAAGACTTGGTCTAGTCTTCGAGAAGTTTCATGGAAGATTGATTAAAAGATACGAGAAACGTTGTTTGGTCCGTCTACCTCTCTACAGTTGACTTCAATTTCAGCATTATTTAATGCGGCCATTGGTTCATCCTCCTTCTTCAACAAGTAATTGTTTACCTTAAACTTCATCATCGTTATCATCTTCTTTATATACTACATATAAACATTTCATAATCTTTTCTACCTATATACTTATCGTTTGATTTTTCAAGTCTCTTCAAGTTCTGGTCAGAATTCTGAAAATGAAGGTGAAATTTCCCTCAACCCAAAAGCTCTGTTTTTTTTTTAACACACACACATACTTAAAGTCATGCATCTCTCATCGGATTTTTCATTTATCAATAAACTAATAAAAGCATGGCTTTTGTTGTTTCATTTTATGTCATGTCCTTCACTTTGTCAGTTTGATTGGATTTGTTTATATTGCTTTTATGCCTTTATATGATCCCCATATATGTTCTTCAGATTATTCATATTTTGACAATTTTAAGTCTTTTACTTTTTTTAACTTCAGACTTCGTTCTGGAAAGAGAATCAAGCTAAAACTATCCCCATTTTCTGAGAAACAGCACGATCGTGACTTGCTCTGCATTTGTCCCCCTTTTTTTCAAATATATATATATATATTGAATGTTTTTATTTATTCTAATGTTGCTTTAAAATCAAAATCTTTGGGGGATGAACATGATTTCCAAAATCACTTTTTAGATTGTTTAATTAATAGGATTTTCCTTCATCACTTTGTTATGTGGGCCTAGTTTTTCTTTTTCCCCTTTGATGTCATCTGAATAACTCAGAATCTATTCTGATCCTTCGTATTTTGATGGGGATTTTGGTCTATTACTGAATTTATTTATTTTTTTAATTGTTGTTCTGTTTATTGTCTAGTCTGATGGTCAAGTACATTTTTTCTACGTTTTGGCTTTTGTTTCAGAAAGTTGTCTTGAAATTGGATGTACATGATGACAAAGCAAAGCAAAAGGCCATGAAAGCAGTTTCCAGCCTTCAAGGTAGGTCTTGAAGTGGTTTACCAAAATCATAATTTATGTGTAGGTATTAACGTAATATTATTTAATAATTTATTAATAAGTTTTGGTTGTCTAATTTATATAGGAATTGAGTCCCTTGCTATGGACATGAAGGAGAAGAAACTAACAGTAATCGGCGATGTTGATCCAGTTGAAGTGGTCAGCAAACTGCGAAAATTGTTTCACGCAGAGATATTAACAGTTGGGCCGCCAAAAGAACCCGAGAAGAAGAAGGATGAGCCAAAAAAAGATGAAGCCAAGAAGGATGATGGTAAAAAGAAGGATCCAAATGAAGAGATTGCGGAGCTTGTCAAGGCCTACAAAGCTTATAATCCTCACATGACACAATACTATTATGTCCAAAGCGCAGAAGAAAACCCAAATGCTTGTGTGATCTCTTGATCATGAGATCTGTGGAAAGAGAAAGCTGAGGAAGTTTTGTATTCACTGGTCAGAAACTTGAATCGTGCCCAAGAACCTATTCGAGACAGCAGGGAATAGCAGAGGTTCTGCTATGTATAGTTGGAGACTGCTATGAATAGTTAATGATGGTGGATTGAGTAGGCTATGAATAGTTAATGATGGTGGATTGAGTAGGTTGATTTTCATTGATGTTTTTAGGAGATATGATATATAGACTACAGTATAGAGAATAATAATAAATTTTGGAACTCATGAACATAATATATATAATTGTTCGTAATGATTGAGAGCTTGATGTTTTGAATGAATAAAGTTTAGATTTTTGAAACGATCTGTACATTGTGGCTGAGACTACTAGATCAAGAGCAGCTCTACTTTACCAAACAGTCGTTGAATTTGTTGGAGAGTTTCTGGTACTCATGTTGCTTACGGTAGAATGACACTCCACAAAAGTTTCATGGTCGTTAATGTTATCATATATAATTGGCTTGTACAATTTTCTTTGCAATGTACTTCCCTAAGAAATTGTACCCGTGAAAGTAGAGAGCCTCTATTTCTGCTCTGTGACCACTCTGAACCATTGCTGCCAATTCTTCCTTGTAACTATCCTGTCAAACGCATGACCTCATTTAGATTGTGATCTTTGTTTACCAAGAAAGGGACACGGAAAAAAAATAATTTTTTTGAATCGAAGTTTTTAGGGAAACATGAGTTAGGATTCCTATGGTATTGGGTGAAATCAACCTGCAAGATCTCTGAGGATATCAAGCTTTTGGCTATCTGAACATCTCGTGGCTTCAATGGGACAAAGGACTGTTCAGGTATAAACTGTTGATCATCCTTGCGCAGTCCAAGCCACTTCACATTGCAAGCTGTATGACACAGAGAAGTTAATGAGAATTGTTGAGTACCAGTTAACACAGTAATTAAGGATAAAGTTCAATGTCACACAAAGGAGAAAGCACCATATCTGAATGCTTCCAGGCCCATCCCTATGCTTCCGAACTTAAAGGTGCATAGTATGGCTAATCCGGCTGGATTCCTTGAAGAATTTTAGATTTGGAAGTTGTTAGTGAGAACTAATTGTACATCTGATGCAGTGACAGAAAGCAAGGTCACACATACCAGTCTACCAAACCCAAAATTGGCAATTCAGGAAAAGCGCGGCTCATTCGATGAAGAAGAAACCTGCTTGGCATTTTGAATCAAACATTAACATGACTGGAGAGCCAGGGAAAATAGAAGCAGTAAACCCATTATGAGGCTATGATTCAGTAAACAAGAAGTGTTCAGTTATAGGATTGTGACCTGTTTAAAGTTACCTTGTGGCGACATCTGGATATCCCTTGGCCGTGATAAGAATGCATGGAATTTGATTGAAAATACGATCCTCTGCCAGTCGCTGGAATATTGCATGCTAAACAAATATGGGTATTTTAATAATATGTTGCAACAACAGCCTCGATAAGTTGTATATTAAAGAACTCAAGCATCCAAATTACCTTCTCCACCATGATAATATACCGGGCATCTGTCTTCATGACTAATTTCTCCAGCAAATTCAGGTCACCAGAAATAGCATACCCAGACGATCCACATGAAGAACAGTCCACAACTTCTTGATTTGGCTCCTTTTTTTTTTTTTTCATAGTTATGTTAGTAAAAGAGGCATAAGCCACAGTATCAATGTTTCACTGAAAAAAGGGTGCCAGTGAATGATAGATAAGGAACAAAAAAGCAGCAAAGAAATTTTGAGACGAAGAAATTTGAAATTCAAATTTCATCGACTAGTTAGCCTCATTTACACAAACAAGGTTCCAGATTCAGAAAACTACTCATGAATCATGTGTCTCAATCAAAAAGGAAATGAAAAGGGAACGTAGCAATAAAGATATCATTAGAATTGAAGAGCATTGCCTCCAATTTGATGGAGAAAGCACATCCACAGAAAATGATCAAGAAGTAACCATCACTGAGGATTATGCCCTATCTTTCTGATTTGGAGTCAGAACTGCACAATGAGTTTATTAAGAATACTACACGTGAACCCTAATACAGGACATGAATAAAATGCTGGTTCAAATAAATCAATTTGGTCTATCAAAAGGCTTTAGATCAACAAGATAATCTCGTATCACAAGTTTTCAAGCGATTATTTATCACATGCAAGTACTGAAACACAACTGCACAAGTTGGGGGAAACTATGGAATGTGTTAAAAGTTAAGGGTAAAGATGTATGCCTGCAGCAAAAGGCGACCAGCAACAGCCCCTCTACTAGATGCCATGACCCCAAGACTGTAACGGCTGCATCGAAGCAACGCCACCACATCTGTTTGGAATTCAAATATTAGTATCCAATACATAAATAGATCTAGTATATAGCCACATATTAGCACACTGATGATAAAAAACAGTCTTAATGGAAATGGCAAAGAAACAAGGAGGGAATGTGACCTTGAATGGTGCAATTGACTTGCAACTGAGATGTGAAATAGTCTGGCGATTTACAAAGCAACTGGTAGAACATCTCTCTCTGTGTGACTCTCTTTTCCTGAACCAAAATCTGGTAACACATCTCCATCACCTTCCACACTATATTAAGGAAGAGAGAGAAGTAAGAAGGCCATGGACTCAGGAAAGGAGAGGCCATAATTCTACACACACACCCACACGCCCACACACACACACACACTTGTATGTATATAAATATTTGGATACTTTTGTGCTGAATATTTTGAGGAATAAGAAGCAAAATGAGTAAGAACATCTACCTCTGATAAAGGCTCTAGCAGTGTTTTCTCTCATCAAAGACCTCGTGCAAAAGGAATGAGAGAGAAAAATCCACGAAACATCAGTCAGCAATCCCCGACTCACTCGGCTATTACTCGACCTTCTACTAATCTGTTTCATTCAAATCGCCCATTCATATACCTAAAACAACTTGAACGAAGAGTTCGTTTTCGCTTCAAAGCTTAATAACAATCGTCAAAATTAATCAAATTATGCACTTTTGGGAAGAATTGGAACAATCAAATGAAAATGCACTTTTGGGAAGAATTGGAACAATCAAATGAAAATGTCCATTCTGACATCAAAAACTTCGAATTTTGTAAACAGTAATCAAATTATGAACTGATGAGAAGAATTTGGAACAATCAAATGCGAATGAGAAGAATTTGACATCAACAGCTTCAGAATTCGTCAACATTAGTTTAAATTTTGAAACAAACAAATGCGCACGTCCATTCAGACATCAACAACTTCATAATTTCAATTTAGGCGTTTTTTTATGAGAAATTGAAGCAATGTAATGTGAACAAAAAAAAGGCACAAAAGTGAGAAATTTCAAACCAGAGAGAGATCTGAGATTGCAGGAGTCGGAGAACTCAAGATCTTAAGGAAATTAAGCACTGCTACTTCAATTCTCGCCCGGACCTAACACAAAACTTCAACTTCAGACAGAACAATACACACACAAATTCATATACGTATATATACGTGTGTGTGTGTATGTGTGTGTTTATGTGTGTGCATGTATATAGGATATGTATATGTATGAGAGGTACCTCTGAGGGAGGAAGGATATCGGCATAGCAGAGATGTTGATCTGAGAAGAACATCATAGAGGATTTGCAGAGATCTCCCATTTTCTTTCTTGTTATTGTGCAGCGAGTAGATCAATAGTGCGCGCGAGTGAGCCAGCGAACTCATTCAAAATAGTACCTCCCTATTCATTGGGTTAACTTTAACAAAAGGTCTATTTTGGTCGTTCAATTTTCTATAATAACATTTCATTTTGTCGTAATTCAAAAGGTAAAATAACACCTGATACATACGGAATGCCCTAGTGATAAAAAAAATTAAAAAACCTTACATTTTCAAATTGAGTAAATAAAGAATATTTTGTCAATTTAAAAATTGGAATACTTAAAATGGCTTTAAAAAAAAAAAAAATCTGATTCCATGAAACACTTTTTTGAGTTTTAATAATAATAATAATTAAAATAGACGGTCAAGGACAATTTAAACTTATTTTTTGAAATTACTAATTTATATACACATAGTACACTTAGTAAATTGTATGGATATTTTTTTGCATGTTTTTTTTGCACTTTACCTTAATTGAAAAACAAAAATAACATGAAATTTCATTTGGTAAATATTTTTTTAAAAAGTAAAATTAAACAAATGTTTTGTAGTTCTTAAAACTTCCAACTATACACAAATCAAGAGGGGTTCATAGAATCATATTATTAAGAAAATCAGAGAAGTCCAAATAAGCTTTGTACCAACATCACATACCATTCATGAGTGAAGCATTTTTCGTGTTCATTCATTCACATGGATTCAAGTAATTGTCCAATGTGATTATCTTCTTTCTTACCTGCTAATCTTTTTCAGAATTAATAAAAATTTTATTGCTTAATGAGAACTTGTCACATTCATTTCTGGTAAATACTATTACACATCATATAGATAATTCTACATCAATAATGCCACGAATTAGGTAATTGTTGATTTCATGGATATATATAGTTGATGCTAGCTAGTTACATCAACCTTCAGTTTATATATATATATATGTATATATATATATATCAAACATCATCAAACACTCTGCTGGTTCTATTAGTGTCCACCAGTTGCAGACAGTCTTCTGCTTTGCTTTCACCAATCAAAGCAGCCAGTGCACCTACCATAGCTGCATTCATGTAAGTTGTAGGTTCGTTGTGAGAATAGTCCGATCTCTGATCATTGAACTCGTCGTTCGAATTGGGACCTCCAACGATTGCACCCACATGAGTATTTGGATTTGGATTGCTAGAAGAGAACCAGGTTGAATAGCCGGCATTGCAGCCCACCTTGTCCGGGTAAGCTTTGACCGAGGGGATGGACGCGCCTCTGTGGTGTATCTGCATTGGGTATTTTCTGCCAAATCCCACCATGTATGACATATTTTTAGGGTTGTTTCCTAGTATGTAGTCCACCTGAAAGTCCATACATAGTGAAAAATTATGAATCCAATGTTTTCTCCACTCTATAGCTTGAATGGCCTAATATTGGAGAATTAAGCCATATGATTCTCTTACAAATGTGCTATATGGTCATTTTATGATCTCAATGTTGGAATTGTATGGCCAATTATTGTGTAACTGCATAGGGTGGTGTTACCAACCTGCGATTTTGCAAAGGCTCTGACTTGAGAGGTGGAGAAATGCTCAGAGCCACATTGGACACCAGAAATATGAGCTCTATTTAGGATCCTAGAGTAAATCAAGAGCACCATGGAAGCACTGGTGACATACTGTAAATTACTACTGTCTCTAGTAAACAGAAGGCCACCTGCAAAGAAATCAGTAACTCAATCTGTCTGAAAAAAAAATATTTAAGTACAAATATTTGATCATCCTATGAGTACTTGTTGGACTTAAAATTAGGATTTTTTACCAGGGGTTGTAGGAAATTGTGAAGAGCTACTTCCCGGCATTAAGGCACATATAAATGAATCAGCATCGCTCTTAAATTTTTCCAAATTTGTCTTCCCACCAAAGAATTCCTGAAAAACAATCTCATTAGTTAATTCAATTTTTTTTATTTGTTTCTCTGAACAAGTTGAATGTGAATTACTAGTCAGTAGTTTGATACCCTCGCAAGCAGTGTCTGAGCTCCAACAAATTTGTTATCCCAACTGAATTCTGACACTGCCTGACTCCACCCTTCCTTGCTCGAGACATAGTTCAAGTAGCTGGTATCTCCACTTGCCTTGTATAGCCAAGTTCCAGCCCATAGCAGCTCATCCTATTAAAAGACATACAAACCATAATCGATCCGATGATGGGTTAGAGTGAGGACAATTCTTGGTAAAACGATTATATGCTGCTCGATTTTCACCTGATAACCTGAGTAAGAGCAGTAGAAAGGGCAAGAACCCATGTAAGATCCTCTATAATCGTCTGCAAATTTGAACAACTAAAGAAGCATCTCAAGCTAGTTAGATGAACAAAGCAATAAGAGATGGTTTGGGCATAAATAGACTTAAAAAAAGTAATATATTTCTCACCGATTTTGATTGGTTTAATAACCTTGCAGAGTATTTAGGCTCGACCACTTTAAAGACAATTGAAGCAGCAGAAAGAGCAGCAGCAGCCTCAGCTGCTGCCTCGGTGCCTGGTGAACTCGAAGTGATCTTGTAAAGTGTTCTAGGAGTGTCCATGTCCTCAGGGCGCTCCCAACACCGATGATCTTCGTTGCCATCTCCTACCTAAAAAACCGAGATAGAAATATAGATTGATGAAGCAAAAGTGATTATTATACTCTTGAGAGAATCATCCTAATACAATCAGAATAAATTGTTAGGAAATATAATTAGGGAAAGAGGAGGACCTGAGTGTAGAGTGTGGTGGGTGAAGTGTGAGCATGCAAAATGAAATCGGCACCCCAGCGGATTGCTGTGCGAAGGTAGCCAAGCCGGTTGATGGAAGATATCTCTTTCTGATACTCAGCAGTAGCCCAACTCAACAAGCTAACAGTAAAGGCCATCGGCCACCCAAACTTGACATTGTCACCGGCGTCATAGTATCCTCCAATTAAGTTCACCTGCCAAATTCACACCATAAACATGTTCAAATTAACCCAATTTAAACTCTGGCCTAGGATACTCTATGCAGTATACTATTCTTGATCTATTCTGTGATTTTGTACTACCTAAAAATCATGAAAACTTTACAAACTAGCAATGTTTCTAAAAAATGCACAGTACGCTCTAGTAAAACTCTTCAAACTTGCTTGTTTAAGTGGGCGTGTAGTCGCGTTGGCCCTTAAGCTTAGGGGCACCTAACAAGTGCATATATCAGTGTGACATTTTCCATATATACTTGAATGTTTCTAGTGTTAATATGTGCATACATGTATTGCATATGGGTGTATATGTCCTAATTTCATATCATCTAGACTATGATCCAATTTTTTTTCCTCTGTTTATATGTTCAGAAAATTATTTCACCATTGGGGTGGTTAAAAATATGTTAGTATACATTATCAGGCTTGCCATCAGAGAGTGCAGAGTCTCCCCTCCACTTCACTCTTTGTCCTGCTGGCAATTTTCCAGAGCGTTGTCCTTCGAAGAACAAGATGGCTTTGTCGAGTGCACTTTTATAATCAAAATCTGCAGAACAGACTTCATGGTCATCCTCCAAGGCTCGTGCACTCACACCAGCCAAGATGCAGCACAATACCAGACCCCAGAGTGTTCTACCACAGGCCATGGTTGGACTCCTAAGCTGCAGGGGTGTGTTCCAGTCTGGTTTGTATTTATAGTGCTAGTTTTCTAGAAATGCCCTTGCATTTATCTTCCTTCGAATGATTTAACTGTTACATTCTTCTCAAAATACTGTAATATTTCAATGGAAGCCAAATAATTACACGGGAAGTCTAGATCCTCTGCTGCAGTGGCCCTGCTATAGTGGTGTTGTAGCATTTTTCAACGTATATGTTTTAGTTTTCAACCAATTTGTTCTAGATTTTAACATTTTTAGTCTATATATATTTTAACAAATGTTCTATGTGTTAAAACAGGATTTAAATGTGTTGAGAAATCTCTTTTCAACATCGTTATTTCTAGTTTCAATGCACTTAAATCGTGTTTTAACTCCAGAGCAAATTTGTTGAAAATTAGAAGAAATGTGTTCGAAAAACTTTACAGCACCACTATAGCAGGAATGCGTTACAGCATAGGATCCGGACTAGGAAAAAGGGAAATGAGACGTGAATGATGATGAATTCAGAGAATGGACATCGCGTGAGGGGCTGAAAAAGTGTTGAGAAGTGATTAGTTAGATCACAGAAATTATACAAAGCCATGGAGTGAGATATGAATCACCCACTCCCTCAACGTCATTAGTTGCTGACATTGCTTAGCAGAAGCAATCTCAAATGCTCTCAAGACTTTCTTCACTGTCCTAATAATGTTACAGTCATGTTGGAGTTAATGTTTCAAATTTAATTTCAATTAAGAATTTAAGGCTTGACTTTACAACTCTTAACTTCATGTTTTAAACCTAATGTAATCCACATTAGTTCATTTAACATGAGAGTTTATTAAATGCTTAGTTAAAACTGATGCAATCACACTTGTTCATTTAACATGGCATTTATACATTAAAATTTTAAAGTTCACTAAATGGTCAGTTAGTAGGCACTCGAAACCTACAACAAGTGATACACTAAAAAAATAATATTAATAAATAAATAAAGGAAAGGATCAAGAGTGAAAATTTTAGGAGTAGAAAAGAGTTTTAAAAAAAAAAGTTTTTTCAAACGGTTGAGTTTAAGTATGAATACGGGGGATTTTGAGTTGATGGGATGGAAATGAATATATATATGAGTTCATAAATAAAAGTGCAACCTTCATAAACATAAAGGCTCCATATTTATATATATATGAGTTCACAAATAAAAGTGCAACCTTCATAAACATAAAGGGTCCTAAATATATATATGAGTTCATAAATAAAAGTGCAACCTTCATAAACATAAAGGCTCCATATTTATATATATATATGAGTTCACAAATAAAAGTGCAACCTTCATAAACATAAAGGGTCCATATTTAGGTTTTGTTGAATTTTGAAGATAGTGCTAACATTTATCTTTGGTTTGCACGTTTAAAAAAAATCAACTATCTTAAAAAGCAATTATATACCTTTAAACCTCGATAAAATTTATTACAATAATTTTGATCTAATAAGCCATTTGGTTATTAAGAAGGTGAAGATTTGAGGTAATTAATTACTTGGAATGTCGATCATAAAAGAACCAAAAAATTACAAAGTTGGATTTTGAAGGTGAAGATTCCAGGAAATTTCGTGGAATATATGTCGTTACAGAGGAAGGGGGAACTGGATTTGACATGTGTTGATGTTACTGCGAGTCTTCACAACAAAGCAGAATTTATGCAGCCAACTCAAATTAAACAGAATATTTCGGTTGATTTGAGTTAAAAAAAAAAAAAGTTACATGCCTGTAAACTTTTTTTAATATATATATACATACACACACACTTTTGCTAGGCTAATATGCATACATGATTCAAACTCATTGATGAAAAGGGTACTAAAATCAGTTATCTAATTACACATCAAAGGACGAGAATGATCTCCATCAACAAGAAGTAGGATAGAGTCAGAATTTTAATTTAAGAGGGCATAGTGAAAAAATAAAAAAAGAAGAATAAGAAGAAGAATTTTAAGTGGTTGAAAAAGAAGAAAGAAGAACAGCATAACTTTGAAAAGAAGAAGAATTGAAGAAGGAGGAAAATTTTACTTATTTAAATAAATTTAAAGAGAGAAAGAGGAAAATAATAAGAAAAAATTAAAGAGAATTTTAGAAACTAAAAGGGTAAATTACACAGACCTCCCCTATGGTTTGCCATAATTACAGGCGACACCCTTACTGTTCCGAAAATTACTCGGACCTCCCCTACTTTTTAAAATATCCTACACGGACCTCCCTTCCGTTAAGGTCAACGCCAGTCAAAGACGGAAAATGATGACGTCAGCTACTATTTTTGTTGAAATGCCGAAAATATCCTTGGCTATATTATTTCATATTATATTTCTAATGATATATATAAGACCCATATATAAACTGTTGTGCTACAGAAC
>JAOTQH010248658.1:0-12088 GCA_025631255.1 Cornus kousa | reverse complement strand
ACTATATAATATAATCAAATAATGGACTTACTAATGCAATTTAGGGCGCTTGAATATGTAATATTCGGCGCTTATCAATTAACCCGCGTCTCGGATCCGAGGGGTATCACAAATGGGTATGTTAAAGTATTGATTATATTTATTTGATGTGAAAATTCTTATATATATTATATAAGTCCATATTTTGGCCTTGAAGGAAAGTAATATATTATATAAGGTCCATACTCTGGTCCGGAAGGAAAGTATTATCTTAAATAAGGTTCACTCTGGCCTAGAAGTAGAGTACTATATTATATAAGGTTCATGCTCTGGCGTAGAAGGAGAATACTATATTTTAATGCCTGTAAAGCTGGAAGTTATATATTAATGAAGTTTAATTAAAGTTATCAAATAATATTTGTTTATATTATTCTGATGTAGTAGTGTTGTGTTCACTGAGCTTTAAGCTCATTCCTTTCGTATCTATATTTTCAGGTACAAGGTTGGGTCGCTACTGCCAGTTCTAGAATCTTTAGTGTGAATGGGGAAAAGAGCAATGGGGAAAGGAACAATGTAACGTCTTTTATTTAAGATGTAAATATTGTAGTAGAATTTAATAGTGTAATTTGTCGTTAACGATTTAGTTTGTCAGAATTTACAAAACGGGCCTATAATTTGTTTTAAATTATAAACTGTTGACGTATAATGTATGATGACATCATGTTTGAATGAGATTAATGCAGATGGTTAGATACATTCCAATTTGTTTAATTTATTAAATAGTGTAATTTGGGTTGGGGTGTGTCAAATAAACTAATAAGTAATAACTTTCTCTCCTACCAAAACTTACAACTCCCTTGTTGCGATCGAGCTACTCTGAACACTCGGAACACTTTTGGACCGGAGTTTAGCTTAACACCGGATCAAGGACCAAAAGTTTAACCTATTAAACAGAGCTAACACCTAATCTATGTATACTCGATCACTTTTTCATCTAGATACAATATGGGACAAAACCCCTCGTAACAACTACCACCACAATTGTAAAGAGACCTGACTGCAACTTAACCCACGTGGATAATTCCACATAAATTATTTACCCATAGGGTAGAACTTCATACCTGATGCTACTTGAGGCACTAGGGTCGGAGTTCTTACCCGCTAGGTCAACGCCACGGCATGGGCCCCCAACCTCTCCAGGCCCCACCCTATATATATTTATACACTTTTTTATTTACATGTATATGATAA
The DNA here is from genome assembly GCA_025631255.1 of Cornus kousa. Taxonomy (NCBI): domain Eukaryota; kingdom Viridiplantae; phylum Streptophyta; class Magnoliopsida; order Cornales; family Cornaceae; genus Cornus; species Cornus kousa. The sequence continues at coordinate 10,858 of JAOTQH010248658.1, read as the reverse complement.
ATTTTAGTTTTCAATTGTTAAATTTATCTTCTTCTTTTTCTTTTTTCTTTTTTATTTTACTCTTGAGATGTCTTTAATTTTCTTTTCCTTTTTTTTTTTTTTTTTTTATTAAAAAAAAGTTACATTGACCTTTTCAATCAAACCCTAATTTCTTTTTTCTTCAAAGTTATTTCTCTCTCCTTTTTATTTTATTTTATTTTGTATTTTTCTTATTGTATCTTTTATTGTTTTTTCAACTTCTTTTCTTTCTACATACACATATGTACGTATAATGTATGTAGTATTAGTACTAGAACAATGATTGTCTTAAATCGCATAAGAAGGAATATTCTTCTTGTGATGAGGTGACCAAATAAAATATCAACAGGTGTTTAAGTTTTAAAGGGGGAAAAAAAAAAGATGACTACAAGCAGTAAAAACTTCAATAAGTATCTATAAGCTATTCAATTAGTCCCGAAAGCCATCGGCATACGAGCTCCATGGTATCATTACGAATTCTGACTCGGTGTCACGGATCTGGAGTTGAACCCATTGCCGGAGCCATAAAACAACACCACCGAAGATGAACACAAGGAATACATTAACCCACCACCACCACTGTCCATAAAGGACGACATCGATGTGGAGGAGTACGAACTCGAAGGCTATCAGTGATGGAATGGTGAACTACTCGTCTTGAGATGAAGACGTCGACATTGATCAATTCAACTCACAACTCACATGGTCTGATTCACTAAAGCGAAAAACATTGTTTGATTTTAGATTTAAATAGAGAAGTAATATATATAAGTGAGAGAGAAAGAGTGAAGGAACAGATTATATTCTCTTGCATGTAGTCATCATTTTTTTTTTCCTTTTAAAATTTTAACACCTGTTGATATTTTATTGGGCTACCTCATCATAAAAAGGAGTTTCCTTCTTACGCGGCCTAAGGCAAACATTGTTTGTAAAAATAAAATAAAAAAGTTATAGTACTTGGAACAATGCTAGATTGGTTCAAGTAAATATCTAAAAGCTCCACAACTTGCTCCTATATATGATAAATTTATTATATTTTCGCTGGATGAAAGACTATTATTCAGTATAGTCGATCTTCATTAACAAAGTGTGTTCAGAACCTAATCTTTAGTTTATTTGCATAAAGTGATTTCATATATATATATATTTGCACCCATAAAGTGATTTTTCTCATGCTCTCATCTGCATTCTTCGATCAGTTCAAAACTATGATCATTTAACACTGATGGATTTGGACTAATGCAATATATATATACATATATATATATAGTTCAACTGGTCTCGTAATAAATAAATAAATTTTAGTAGAAAATAGTGTGTTAAAGAGAAAATTAAACTTACTATGCTAGAAATGGAGGTATATATCAGGTCCATATGTAATATGGATTTCTAACAGTTGCTCCTGTAATGAACAACTATGTATTCAAAATAAAAAGAAATTTCATATGTGAAATTTAAAACTTACCAGTGCTAAATTTATAGATGGGAGTCAATATCTATTATCCACACTTACTTGGTAGTGCATAAGTGATCCGAAGGGAGTATATAATTTCTAATTAAAAGTATCAAAACTTACATACGGTAGAACTTAGGTCTGCAACTTTGCTTCTGTAATGAATTAATATGTGGATTTTTATTCCATTCTGAATTACTTCAAAGGTACAAACAATCGAGTTCTGGTAATGCACTGTCCTTGATTTTCTTTAACGAAATTAAGTTATGATTTCCTAAGTTAATATTTTTTTTGGTTTTTTATTACAATCTTACTTAAAAAAAAAAAAAAAATGAAGAAAGAAAAAGTTGATTTTTTGTAGCATGTTTAGATGTCTCATGGTTGTGACTTTTTTGGCATGTTGAATTTGATTGCTTCCTTGGGTTCTGGCCGGATTTCTGTTTTGAATATAGATTGTATAATTTTTTACCTTGTCTAGGCTCTTCTTGTTTTTTCAGGGGAATGTCCTTTGCTGTTTTACATATTGTATCTCATTAATATAGTTTATCTGAGAAAAAAGTAAAAAAAAATAAAAAATAGATGTCTCATACAAGATGAATTATGTGCAACCATGTGAGGTAAAACTAGGTTTATATACCGATTGAATTATCAGGATATCTGAATTAGCTCCAATAAGAAAATAATCTGATTCAATCCAATCTAATAATATAATGACCAATAAACACCTTAACTATATAAATTAGAATTTTCGTAATCATCTTGGCTATCAACTTGATTGTATTAACTATGGTCCATTGAATAGGCCTAGGAGAAACAAAAAAGACTTCCCAGTTATGGTTCCGCCATAATGGGTACTCTAGGAGGGATGACTTGAGAGTCGAGGCAGACCTAACCCTTGGTAATTTATAAAGCGACTGCTCTGAAGCTTGAACTCCTGTTAGTGACATTGATGCTCAAGCACTTTACACTAAAGCCACCAATCCATATTCCTACTAGAATATTTTCTATCTAAAATACTAATAATTTACTAGTTGGTGTAGTTTGGTTATGGAGAGAAGTCTATTAATTAGAGAGGTTAGGACTTTAAAACATCATAGCTACTCAATTGCAGTAGTTTATGTGGTTCTTTTGAGATTTAGGTTAGGGTTACATGTTTGCTCCTGAAAAAAATAACCACATCTGTGATTTACTATAGAACCATTAACTTCCATCATTACTATAGAACCATTAACTTCCATCAAAAATTCAACTTTTTAAAATTAGTTGGCTATTTCAGCTGTCAAAATTGAAATGCCACAACAATTAAAACCAGGTAGCTCATTAGTGAAGATATTTGATTATTTTCTATCTACTTATTTTGGGAATTTTGGGACCTAAAAGTTAATATATGTCACTGTAAAATGTCATAATATGGGCATTATGGTTCTTTTTAATTCATTTATTGATTTTCTATTGAATAAAATCATATTGGAGAGGGCTTTTTTGGTTCAGCACCTGCAACTTTTAGATGAGATTATTCGAATTGACCTCGCTATATGAGTACTTCTGAATGGAACATTGTTTTCCAATGTATCCAGTAATCCAAGGAAAAAGGGAAAAAATTGATGAACTATGTTATTGCTAGCTAGTTCAGCTCAATTCATTATTATATATCCTATAGATTTCTTAGTTATGTTAGTTAATGAAGAGCATTTTGCCGAGCTTTCCCACTTATTTCCTCTCCCTTTTTCAGATTCCATCTTCTGTGGTTGAGAGGATTGACAGGTTGCAACAGAATTTTCTTTATGGTGGAACAGGGGAGGAGTTTAAGTTTCATTTGGTCTATTGAGTATCAGAAGACTGATTCCTTTTAACAAAGTTCTTTTGGGGACGTGGTTATGTAGCTTTGTTGGTGAAGAGGCACAAACTATGGAGGAAGGTGATTGCTAGCAAATTTGGAGGGGTGAGACGTGGATGGTATTCTTTGGACGTAAGATCTCTTGCAGGTGTTGGGAGTGGAAACTCATTCGAAAGAGGTGGGATTAATTTTCCAAACACATCAAATTTCGTGTTAGGGATGGTAAGGGGATTCGCTTTTGGGAGGATTTATGGTGTGGAGATCAATCTCTTGCTCTCACTTTTCCTGACTTCTCAGGATTGCTACGGATAGACATGCCTTGGTAGTTGGACGCTATTAATAGCTGGAGAATGACTTGGGATGTGTGCTTTTTGCATCACTTTCAGAATTGAGAGATTGAGGACATCATTAGTTTTTTAGAGACATTGTACTGCCGTGAGATTGTACATGGAGTTTCTGACTCATGGGTGTGGATTCCCTCTTCCCATGGATGTTTTAATGCCCCAATCCTTCTTTAGGGGACTTATGGATGTTCTTTTCCGTGGAAGGTTATTTGGCGATCAAAGGCGCCCTTAAGGTAGCCTTATTCGCTTAGACGTATTGATGGAAAATTGGGCATGGTCTGAAAGATTAAAATCCATATGGCCCACACCTACTATTGAAGACTTGGGAAAGAAAGATAGAATTAGGATTTTTTTTCTATTTTTTATTATTGGATTTTCAATAATTTACTATTTTAGGATTTTATTTTTGGTAATAAGATTTGAATAGGGTTTTTCTTGATGCCTATTTATTATATGTAGGTTGATGATTGAATATTGAGATATTATTGTGACTCTTCTCCCCTATTCTGATTTCTTCCTTCAATTATTCTTCTCTTCTTCCTATTCTTGTTACGTTCTCTCTCATTCTATTTCTTGTTACTTGGTTCTACATCACATATGTGTTGGGGAAGATTTTGACTCAAGATAACCTAAGGAGGAGGAGACGGGTGGTGGTTAACTGCCACTACATGTGTAAGAGAGATAAGGAAATTAATAGTGGATCACCTTCTTTTGCATTGTCCCATTGATTGGGAATGCTAGGTAATGTTATTGGGTCTGTTTGGATTCCAGTGGGTTATGGCCAGGTCCTTGAGAGACTTGGTGGAGGCTTGGAGAGGGTGTATAGTGGGGTCCAAGTCCTTGAATTCTGGAAAGTTACACCTCTGTGTGTTTGTGGTGTTTATAGTTTGAAAGAAATAGAAGATCCTTTATGAAAAGGAAAATCATGTTGGTGCGCCGAAGTTCTCCATTATTAGCATTCTTTTTGTTGGGTTTTAGGGATAATTTGTAAATTCACGGAGGAAATGGTAGATTTTTTAAACTCTTTTTGCGTTTAGAGGCCCTACTTAGCCTTGTATAGTTTGTGAGGGATGCACTCCCCTTTTGAACGGCTTTTCAATTCATTATTACAGATTTTATTTTATTTTATTTTATTTATTATTATTATTTTTTATATTAGTTAAATAAAATTCTCTACATATGCCATGCCATGCCGCCATTTAAGTTATCAATTGAAACCATTGTTGTAAAATGCTGCAAAAACTCGTGCGTTTGTTGGCTAAAAGTTCCCTTAATATTAAGAATGTGTTAGCTTTCGAGTTAAATTAATTCTTGAATTTTGTACACTTCAGGGTATTGCGTACTTCCTAAATTTATTCATTGATCTTAATTGAAAGTGTAGATATATATATTTTTTATTGTTATATATTACTACGTTTTCTTATTTTCAATTATATACCTATAAAATTCATTTTATCCCCCCCTAAAATTACACTAAATTCATTTTTATTCCCTTCCACAATTTTCTGGATCCGTCCTGAATACATGCTTAAAGAAAATACTCAACTACCAGGAAGATGTTTTATTTTTTTTTCCAAATGATGAAGCAAGTATATAGATAGATTATGGGTTTATAGTTGGGCCCTCCCCTTGTAAAAAAACATTTTGTAGTGCAAGAGAGACACAACAAGCCCAAGAGGGCTCAACAGCAAAGAAGCCCAAACGTAGAGCTACAGAAGCCCCAAACAAGGTGATAAAGAATAGCCGTTACTAACAACATTTGCCGTTAATAAGGGACATCCCGACGTATCTCCGGTGACAAAGCCGATATCGGCCACCAGTAAGATGTAGCTAATTAAGCAATCTTGAATACCTGACTTTTTATCAACAGTCACACCATGCACATGTCATTAAATGTTAAGCTATAATCTTAGGCTGGAGAGCATCACTTAAAAGTTTGGTAGTTTGTGGATTCTTGAGAAGATAAGTTGTATTTAAAGCGTAATTATACTTAATGTTGCATTTAATGTGTATAATATTGATAATATTAATATTAAATAGTTACTTACCAAAAAAAAAAATAATAATAATAATAATTAGTTCCATGCATGCATTTGGTACCGTTCATCAGTCTTTGTTTTTTATCATCAAAATACAACGACTAAATGTCTAAAAGGACAAAATATATAAAAGAAAAACTCAATTGTGATAATGGCTACTTACCAAAAAAAAAAAAAAAATTGATAATGGCACCAACCCCCCAAAAGATTAGCACTAATGTTAGAAAGATCATAAACACAGTTGAAGTGTATATTGACTTGGGGTTAAGAGTAGAAAATAGTAATGGCCATACCAAATGTAGAATGTGGACCATGTGGTCAAGGATTTCTTGTCGTCAGTTTCAGTAGAAAATTAAACTCTTCCAACACATACGTAATTAATTTGATGCCACTTCTCCCATTATAAAGCTTCTTTGTGGAAATCAGAAAACCAAAACCAAGAAAGAGAGTGGAGTAAATATCTACAATGGAGGAAGTGAAGGTAGTCATTGTTGGAGCAGGTCCTTCAGGCCTCGCTACCTCTGCATGTTTAAACCGTCTTTCTATTCCAAACCTAGTTTTGGAAAAAGAAGATTGTTCGTGCTCTTTGTGGAAGAAGCGGAGCTATGATCGGCTTCATTTGCATTTGGCTAAACAGTTTTGCAACCTTCCTTTCTGCGAGCACTCGGCCAAGACTCCCGTTTTCATGTCCAAGAGTGACTTCATTAGGTACGCAGATGACTATGTTTTGCGGTTTAATATAAACCCTCGTTACTGTCATTCTGTTGAATCGGCTAATTATGACGAAGGCAAAAAGAGATGGGTGGTTGAAGTGAAAAATACCATCTCTGGGGAGATGAAGGTATGCGTTTCCGAGTTTTTAGTTGTTGCTTGTGGTGAGAACAGTGAAGGTTTTATCCCCATGTTGCCTGGTCTGGATAACTTTCATGGAGAAGTTGTTCATTCCAATCAGTATAAGTCAGGTTTAAGGTATGAAGGTAAAAAGGTTTTGGTTGTTGGATGTGGAAACTCCGGCATGGAGATAGCTTATGACCTATCAAATTTCGGAGCCCACACTTCAATTGTGGTTAGAAACCAGGTAACACATTCCCCCTCCCCCTCACTCTGTGTTTTTGCATGTGTGTAATTCAAATATATATATATATATATTTAATGCATTTCATGGATATGGGCAAGACTTGCATCAACTTAATTAGTATATGTTTTTGCATGCGTATAATTCAAATTTTTTGAAACATGTCATTGATCTGGGCAGATTTACATCAACTTGTATGTTTTTGCATGTGTATAATTCAAATTTGTTGATACATGTCAACTTGTACTAATTATAGATTAGCATTAGATAATCTCTTGTAATATTCATTTTTTATATATTGCTTTGTAAATACTATTCATTTTTTATTTGAGATAATCTCTTAGTCACGGATCTGGGCAAGATCTGCATCAACTTGTATGTTTTTGCATGTTTGTAATTCGATTTTTTTGATGCGTGTCATGAATCAGGGCTTCAACTTCTACTAATCATAGATTAGCATTAGGTAATCTCTTGAAATATTTATTTTTGATAAATGCGTACTATTAATTTTTTATTTGAGAACCGAAGAAAATAACTAGAAGCAGTACAAAAAGAACGGCGTTTCGACATGTATGTAAAGCCTTGATCCACAAATTAAAATGGCAACACTGACTTTACAATTTTAAGAACTACAATAAATATTATATATTATTATTTTTGAAGTTAAAGCAATTACTCACACACCTTCCCTTCACTAAAGTTTGAACCCCACATTCCTTTTGGGAAGGAAAGGGTGATACGTCAGCCAATTGGTCATTTGGTATATTATATATATAATTCATAAAACCTTATGGTACATTTATGAACACTGATGCCACGTACGCGACAGTTTAGTTTTTTTTAATTCTCCTGCTTAACGGAGTTGATCAGATTTCGTTGGATCTTTTTCCGAGATTACCGTAATAGTGCTTGCTTGATTTATCTGGTAAGTTTTAATGATGCTTTTGTCAAACAGATGCATTAATATTGTGCCATGCACCGATTTTTGCGGGACACAATATGAGGCATAAAAAGAATTAATTCACTATTTTATATATATACCCAATATATCATCAGTACTTTTTTCTTAAATCAATTTTGTTTTCCAATTAATTTCTGTAATTCAATGTACTAGCAGATTTATGTACAAAATCATTTGTTTATTGGTTGCAGTTTCATGTTGTGACCAAGGAACTGGTATTGATCGGGCAGTTGTTGTTGCAATATCTATCGGTTTCTGAGACAGACAATTTAATCACAGTGCTTGCCGAGCATAAGTATGGCAATTTGTCCAAGTATGGGATTCATCGACCAGCAGAAGGCCCATTCTATCTTAAAGACACAACTGGTAGATCTCCGGTTCTGGATGTCGGAACTATTGAGAAAATTCGTTCTAGAGCGATAAAGGTATACACAACGTACAGTGAATATTATTAAGAAAATGATAGTTCATTGAACCGTTGGAACGTGTACGTTTTTGCATATATGCTCTCATTCTATGAGTGTTGATAATATATATATATATATATTTTTAGGTTGTTCCGGCAATATCACGCATCAAAGAGGAAGTTGTGGCGTTCGAGAATGGTGACCAACAACACATTGACGTGATAGTGTTTGCAACTGGATACAAAAGCACGGCCAATAATTGGCTTAAGGTTATTGAATCATATAATTAATCAGGAATTAATCTCACTTAATTTTCTCTTTTATTGGTAGAATGCACTAATGAATATATGTTTAATTTTGTAATATCTGGGCGCAGGACTATGGCTATGTTCTTGATAATAATGGAATGCCAAAAAACAATTTCCCGGATCACTGGAAAGGTGTGAATGGCTCATACTGTGCTGGTTTATCAAGAATGGGATTGTTCGGTGTGGCCTCGGATGCGATTGCTATTGCCAATGACATTGAAAAGGCTATAAGTGGAAAATAAGAAAAGCTGTCATGGCTGTGTTACTGGAAGGGTTTTGCGGTTGATTACCAAGTATGGATATATGGAACAGCTATTGCCAATGGCGTTTAAATGGCTATGAGTGGCGTCTGAATTTTATCTTCTTTTGCGTGATTTTTTGTGAATTCCTGAAACTAAAATATTTATATATGAACTTTTAAGTCGTTATGTATGAGCTACAGAAGTGAATTTTCACATTGTCCTTTCAGTTTTAGTTTTGAATTTTGCATTCAGAATTTTCTTCTCTCTCTGTTTCTTTGATATGCTAGCAAAGGATAATTGATTATCTAAAGACCAATTAAAACCAATTTATTGTTATTCAATTCAAGCTTGCTTTTGCATCCTCTAGGTTGATTTTCTCTAAGGTATCATAAGTTGAATTAATAAAAGTTGAAAAGTGTTTTATTAGACAGATCTAACGTACGGCTTAAAAATACTACGTCATTTACTTAAAAATAACATTTCGAAACTATGTCGTCCAAAGAGCTAGTTAGGTTTGTCAACGCTATTACTGAACCAGCGAAAATCATCGTTGAAATACGTTTTCTCATATTCTCTTCAGTCTTTCATTCTTTTATGTGCAACACCACCCTTGTGATCTCTCTCTAAAACTTTCTAATGTCTCTCATTCTCTCTACTGATTTCAATCCCTTCAATTTTCTAAATCTACCTACAAGTCTTGAAAAACTCTTTTTCAATTTGATTCTTTCTGCACATTAGGGTTTTTATAACGTACTATTAGATAGAGAAATGTTATTTCTTCAACATCACATTCAAAGAACATTACCCTGAGAGAAGGTTCGAGGGTCCAGAACTTAGAGCAGAGATATATGTATTATGTATATATGTGCAATTGTATATTTATATGTTTATATATAGAGATTAAAAGAATCTTTCTTTTAGAAAGAACTAGGAATTGCCAAATTTTGAAATCTGGTCTGCTTGTTGGCAGCATCAATATTTGAACTCTCCCTTTTTCAACTATTTGAGGGTTTGAGGGTCCATAACTTAGAGCAGAGATATATGTATTATGTATATATGTGCAATTGTATATTTATATGTTTATATATAGAGTTTAAAAGAACCCTATTTTTTTTTCTTTCTTTTAGAAGGAACTAGGAATTGCCAAATTTTGAAATCTGGTCTGTTTGTTGGCAGCATCAATATTTGAACTCTCCCTTTTTCAACTATTTGTTACCCTAACGCTGCTCAGAATGATGTGTGTAATAGGGTGAGGAATTAAATAATTGCAAGTTTGCATATACAAAAGAAATAAGGTGAAGTGAGAGAAGAAAAAAGGCAACCGACGGCCGTTTGTCATTTTTTTCAATCTTATGTCATTTTTGTTTTATTATTTTATGTAATTGATGTGACATTCTCAAATTCCTAGATTCACCTAAACTTACAAAGTTACACATTATACGAGCAATTTAAAGTAAATTTTTTTTAAAATTTATATATTTTAAACAAATATAATAATGCACAAATTATATTATTACGTTACCAATATTAAAGTAATCTCACCGTACAAATATCGATTCAAAATGTCATAAAATGAAATTATACGAAGCCGTCAAAGTTAATAGTATCATATGGTGAAAAGAAAGAGCCTAAAATTTTGACACATTTATGTTGTATGTAAAATTGAATTTTGATGCATGGTTGAATTCATTGGAAAGATAACTTCAATCTCATGAATTTAGGCACAAGAATCACCCCATTTGGGTTAGAAACTAAGAATTTATGGCCATTTGAAGTCGGAAAAATAGTGCTGAGTCAAGCTGAAACAAGCCTCGGGATAGGCCATTTCGGTAGATCGAAATGACACTTCGGTCTACCAAAATGAAGGTGCTAAAACCTTCATTTTTAGTGGAAAAACTCATGGTTGGTTCCATAGGCCAAAATGCTACTTCTGTCGACCGAAATGAGCCATCGGTCGACCGAAATAACCCTCAAAAGCGGAAAATGGCTATTGGAATGCATGGTTTCAAAAACCTATGTGCTTTGGTTGACCGAAATGACTTGAGAAAGTGCATAATTTTCTGCTATGCACTCAAAACTGAAAACCTACTTGGAAATCCCCATGGCATGTTCAAAACACAAAATATGCAAGTGTGTGATGATGTGAACATGCACGCAAGTGTAATATTGATATT